>JAHZNP010000129.1:0-17399 GCA_020615345.1 Triops cancriformis
TTTAAATGCATGTCCCTGGTTCTACCATGCTCCTTAAGCACAGTAGAACGGAAGGTGGTTTTCGAGCAGCGCGCCAAGCCATCCAGTTAGCCAGTTCACGCTAAAATGGCAGTTCAGTTCAGCCTAGTACCCGCCAAAATGTCAGATGAGTCAAGAGTTGAACTGAACTGCCCAATTCCGTTAACAATAAAATGCACCCCTTGATTCGGGGTAGGATTCGTGTGGCTCTCAACACCATCTAGCGTCAGTGCTAGGAACTCGTGAAAAGTCAACTCATTAAAAATGGCTACAGTGTCGAAAAGTGACAAAGATAAACAGAAACTAATTCAAGATAAATGCCAGCTTTTGTTGGGTTTAATGCTCAAAGATGATGACAATAAATACTGCGTTGACTGCGATGCGAAAGGTAAGTTTGCGGTTACACTATTTCCCATTGCTTTACTGTCACTCAGTTCACTGTTTCCTCTTTGGCGTTCGTACTCCGCTCATTTCTGTCATGTCTTGTAATTATGTAATTATCACGAGTACCAGTATCTCTGTATTGATTGTAGTAGAAATTTCCCTGGAATTTTACCTTGCTTGTTAAACTGAAATTTATTTACCAAATGCCCAGTTGAACCTGATTATCCTGTGTGCTTGTCTTTGTGTTTCTGTACAGGTCCAAGATGGGCCTCTTGGAACATAGGAATCTTTTTATGTATTCGCTGTGCCGGCATCCACCGTAACTTAGGAGTGCACATTTCTCGAGTCAAGTCTGTTAATCTCGATAGCTGGACGCCTGAGCAAGTGACGGTAAGTTTGTACCTTTATCCGAATATGTGTACAATATTGTATATTCCGCCCTATAATGTATAACTGGTTTGAAAACCTAATCCTCCCTAGTCTTTGCAACAAATGGGAAACAGCCGTGCCAGAGCTGTGTATGAAGCCAACCTGCCAGACAATTTTAGGAGACCGCAAGAAGATTCTAGTTTAGAGGTGTTTATTCGAGCCAAGTACGAAACGAAAAAATACATCGCTAGGTAAGCACCCCATAAGTCCCAGTGAAGAAAATTGGGGACACGTAATAAAAAGCTTGCACTACACAGGGAATGGGTTCCGCCCCCTGTGGTGAAGGTCTCATGGGACGCAGAAATCGAAGCCGATATCAAGCGCAAGAAGGATGCCAAACGCAAAGCAGCAGCCGGGATAGTAGAATTGCCCACCCCGGTTACTCTAACCAAAAGTCCCGTTACTAACGGCTCCGCAGTTACGCCCACCAGCCAAGAAAAGGCCTCAGGCTTGTCTTCCGCCCCAAAACCCGCTCCCGTAACTGCTTCGAAGCCCTCTCAAGATTTGTTAGGCTTAGGTAAATAGACAATAATTTACACAATAAGACTTAGGTCAGTAGACAATAGACAAGAAGAGACAACAACCATTTACTACAACAACTACAGTGGAAACCGGTTATAGCGAAAACGGTTAAGACGAAATAACATGTCGGTCCCGACAATATCCTATCTCTTTACATACGTTTTCCTTCGCTTATAGCGAAACAAAATATCGGTTATAACAAAAAGATTTTTCGTCTTCGAAGACCGACAAAGGAAATTTTTTTGCTTGAAAAATCTCGGATTACCCTCTCCGTATTTCAAACAATACAAGTCGGCATAAAATCCGCTTTACTTCTTGCCAATTCTTACCTTTTGACCAAGCGTCTCCCTCTAAGGTGTACAGCCAATGGAAATGCTTGTAAAGGGTTAGCTAAGCCCCTATCTTATACAGTATTCAAGTTTTTGTCTCCTTGCCCCATCAGTAGTAAGTTCTCTTTCTTACCGGTGCAATGGCGGGAAAGTCAGAGCGGAGAAGAAGCGCAGAAATAAGCTTGACGACATAGAAGAATATTTCGATAACTTTTTTTTAATGAAAACGACAGTACAAAAGAAAATTCCAGATTATTTTAAAGAAAAGCTATCAATTATGAAAATGTATGTTAAATGTTAATATTAGTAAACAGAAATGCAAACTTTATTATTTATAACGGAATAAACTGCCAGTGTACCGGCGTAAACTTGAATACTGTCTAGGTTATCGCGACTTCAATTTTTTTTTCCATGCTTCGATTATAACGAAAAAAAATTTCGGTCCCTTCGATTTCATTATAACCGGTTTCCACTGTATCTGTGTTATTAAAAACGTAACAAGAAGTCATTTAAAATTAAAATTAAAAAGAAAATGTAGAAGTATAAAAAAAAGTTGAGTAATTCATTTCAATATACCACTTTAGACAACGACGGCGATAAGACGGACATTTTCAACGGCTTTTTGTCCGCCCCTGTTGCTGTGTCAAGCACGGCGACTCCGTCGCCCTGCGCAACGCAAATGCCACCTTCAGGAACCGCAACTTCTTCAGGGATTATGTCTCTCCAGGCTGAGCAGGATAGCTTTTTTAATCAAACTTCCCCTGTCCCTCTCTCCAGCACTGGCGAAAAGAAACCTTTGGATAAAGATTCCATTCTAGCTTTGTATGCGAAATCCAGCCCAGCTCAGTCAGCCACGCCCATGTATGGCATGCAAGGTAGTATCTCCATACTTTACGGTTAATTTAGGTGTTTTACACTCAAAATTTAGGAGGAATGTTTGCCAATACCACTCCGACACTGGGTAATGGAGTGGCGTCACCAGCTTACATATCTTCCCCTAGCCTGGCTCCAGGAATTATGCAGCAAGCGCCATATATGACTCCGGTAAGAAAACTCGCCTGAAGCGAACTCTTTACCAAGTTCCATTTGATTTCGAATCATTCTTAATGTATGTGGATTTCGGGCGACTTCCTTTGTTTTTATTGTTCTGTTTCTTATATGATCTTTCCTCTTTTTTTCCCCCCGCTCGACAGCAGGGTGGAATGGGAGTAGGTCCTAACCCGTTTTTGCCTTCTGCTCCTATGGGACTCGGTTATGCTCAGGTATTGGTTCTACTACATTGACTGTTCTGCTTTTCGGGGCATTTCCAGAAGACAGTACTTTCTAAATCATACATACTAGCCATACTAGCCACATACTTTCTAAATCATATATATATATATAAATCATATATAGAAAAGTGCCCTAAGGCGTAAGTCCACGGTGGAAGTTTTTTCCGAAAGTTGGAAGGAAGGTTTCCATTGGGAAGGCAAAAATGCCTCCTTTGGAACTTCGAAGTTATCAACAGCTCCAGCTTAGTGATCGGTCCCTCTGTAAAACGCTTCTTAATGCTCCTGTTACTAATTTGCCTAATTACTTTCTAATTTCTTCCTTCCAACTTTCGGAAAAAACTTCCACCGTGGACTTACGCCTTTACTGAGCTTCTGTAAGGTTGTACGCGGAACTGAAGCAATTTAGGGGATTTTAAGTTGCCCGTCTTTTTCGGTCTGAATAGTAACAGTTGCGTTCCCCATACTTTTTTCATTCTATATTTTAAATGTTCGGTATTTTCCTTTCCAAGTCGTACGTTACCATTAAGCATTCAACGTGAAAAAATGAGACGCAGTCGTCTGGTACAAGTACGGGGTAGTAGCCTATATTTACACCATGTAAGACCTGTTTTGAAAATTTTAGAACATGATCACATGTTCCCTCATATACCATAAAATGCAACTTACGAGAAGTTTAATTCATTAAGTAAATACACAACTACAAAAAGGGCTACAGTTCGAAGTATTTCTTTTAAGAACGATGAAGTTTAGAAACGCTGAAACCGCATAGTACGGCGAGGCCATAAACCTTACAAATGACGTCACCAAATACCCTCGCTAGGGTAGCAGTGTAATTGATTTCTAAAACGAATTCCTATATACCTGTGGTTCTGAGAATTGACTGAAAGATAAAAAGATAGATTTTCTTTGTTTGTTGAAATTTAATGTTTTTTTAACATGAAAACTTAGTTACCTAAACCATGATTGCATACCAAGTAGGCGCTGGACACGAGAAAATCGAAGTTCTGAGAAATATTATTGCCTAGGTAATAAATTTCTTATTTCAGTCACAAGTTTTTAATTAAGTTTATCTCACGTTTGCGTATGACAGGGAGGAGGTGACGTGACACAAGGCTGGTCTGTTGACCTCCCTCATAGTCCGGTTAGTTAGTTACCTGACATGAAATATTAACTTAACTCTATTTAGTCAAATACCCGTCAATATAATAACTAATACAGACTTGTGCCAATTTGGACTTGAAGTGGCCTTAAGTCCGATTTAAGACTATTTTTTCGCCGAAGAAAAGGCTTGAGATTTATATCAAGATCTTTTTGCATTGATTTGGACTTGAACTTGATTTGAAAGCCATCCGTTTGCAATAATTTGGAAAGGGTTTAAATACCAAAGCGGATTTGTCAGGGTGGATTTGAAAGCTCTTTCTCGGAATGTTCGTCAGGGAAAATTACACTATTGTTATCATTTTTACTTCCCGACAGCGTAAAAACAAAGGATTATGAAAGCGATTAGTATTTTCCCAGGCTTCTTTTAAATTTTCCTTCTATAACTTGTTAAAGTAAGTCTTCATACTTTCGCAATTAAGAACACAGTGGAGTCCAATTTGAGATTATTTAAGCTGACCTTCTAATTCAATTATGCAATTAGAAAGCAGTTCTAAGCACTATGTAAATTGGGTTATCTTTGTATAATACAACAAACAGTTAACACTTGAGCTTTGAAAAACATGCAGAAGCATTGCATATACAGCTATTTCTCCTTAAGAAAGGGTTATAGTTTAATTATAGCTGCCAACTCTATGGTTATAATTATATAGCTGCTAACTCTTCTACTTCGTATCCTTCAAACACTCGAGCAAAATCTCTTACTGTGAAGCTAGTTAGGCTACTGACTTGAAAAATGCTCCCGCTTAGTACTGAATACATAAAAAGGCTTGACATGGATGGGTCAAATCCACTAAAAGAGCTTGAGATTGATTTAAGATCTTTTTTCTCTTGATGTGATTTGGATTTGGACTTTGGATCTCTAGCGGTATGAAGGCTTGGACTTGGATTTAGATTTGTCATAATAAAAAGGAAAGGTCTTGGATTTTGTTCAAGCTCATTTTTGGAGGCTTGGGCACAAGTCTGAACTAATAATATCACTTAAATAAAAAATAATGTACGTGTAGTCAATAACGTCAACAAGAATTCAGCTGTACTAGTCATGATAGGCGTGTCGTGAAAAGTACCGAAATATTCATGTTTCGCTTTCATTGTTTGATGTTGATCTTTTCTGCAGTTGAGGGGCCAGATGGGCGGATTGAGTTTAGGTGGCATGGTTCCGAACGCTACGTCAGTTCCTTCGCCAGCCATGCAGGGTGTGTTTGCCCCGCCCCTTGCACCTGGAATGGTACCCGGACAGCAGCCGCAGCCAGCCTTATTTGCAAGCCCTGGTTACGCAGCTCCTGGACACACCCTTTCGAACAACCTTTGGCAATAAGGGGAGGAGCTTGGACCAAGAAAGTGGGAATGCATGGATGAGAACTTTTCCTCGAAAATTCTCGTTGTCATGCTCATGCAGAACACAACTGTCGGTTTTTTAATCATTCCAGATGTGTTGAGGGAAAGCTGGATCATGGAAAAAAGGGGATAAAGAATGTCGTTGAGAATTTATGTTACGAAAGGCGTTTGTACAAATTGCCCGAGTTTACCCCCCGTCTTATTTTTGTCCACTTTTTCTTACCTTTTCGTTGTATAAAAAAGGTTTAGTGCAAAATCACGAAATGTGCACCCCAAAAAGTAGAGAAGCGATGTTGTTGTTGAACTGGAATTCGTATGGTTGGGCAAGAATTTTTAGCATTTTTCTTGTATTTATAAGGCTTTTTATCTTTTTTTCATGCTTTGCGTATTCTCAGCTATCCAACGAACGTGTTGTCACATTGACCCCAGATTCACTTTGGGAAGCAAGTACGTTTAGTTTTCTGTATTGTTCTAGTACACGTTATTTTGCCCAAAGATAGATTTGATGTTGTTTCGAATAGAAATTCCTTAATAAGAATTAGTGTACGAAAAATAACAAGCAAATGTAGAGGATGTATGCAGCAGACATTGGCAAAATTCAACGTTCAAAGAGGGAATCTCCACCGACTTCAGTTCGTTGACTTGAAGACAAGCCATAAAACCAATAGGTCCACCCTAAGTTAGAACTCAGGATTCAGCAATAGGTGCAGATCATTTTGCAAGTTCTATTTCTAAAGCGCTCGCTCCGGTGTTCGTAGCATATTTTCAAGAGCGGCTAGCGCATTCGCTCGAAATTCTAAGAAACTCGCGCTCAACATCCTCGCAATACCAGTATTTGAAAAAAAGGCTAGGTATTAATGGAACAGGACTAAGAGACTAACTGGTTGATACTAAAAAATAAATTCTCGAAAAACTTTCAGTAGAAAGGATGGATTTTTTACTCCATCTTAACACTCTGTATAGTGCACTTGGAGATTTTTAAAACTGTCGCATTGAACCTTCACTTCGTTTACTATGCCAAACAAAACTTACCACAAACCCAATGAAAATGCGTTATGGTTAGAATGCACGTTACATGTGTGATCGTGACGAGTTTCTTAAAGCGTAGACATATCCTTGTTTATTTATGAGCATACACATTAGCCGCGATTCTGCTGTGCATTATATGTTCTAATTCCTTGCCGGCCTAACCTCTGATATCTATAAAAGCCTAGTAGGCTGTTTCGAGGATCCCATTCCCCACACCTAGCCCACGGTGTGGTCAATCTCGCGACTAGCTTGACAACGCAATACGTCAACCTAGTTGTAACGTTCAGGTGCGTTTTTCGTGTAGAAAATTTCGACAATTCGACACAAAACAGTAAAGCTGAGTCCTCAACTATTACAATAAGTTTTGTTGCTGCCACCTCCTCGGTAGCCAAGTGTTGATCAAACTAGGTAAATCAAACAAAACTGGCATGGTAGCTAAAACTTTTTAAGTCAAATCAATCAACTTGGAATGGGAGAATTATTATTTTTTGCACATAGTTAAAGAATTATTTCCGACGAGGACCATTTCAATATTCACTGTTGGCAAAAGTCCTAAACATTTCTGTGCCTCAGTTAAGTGCCCCTAAATACGGTCTATGTAGCTTTCGAGGCAATCGTGTCCGAACTCTTAATTCAGATAGGCATGCATCGTATAAAGAGTAGAGTGTGTTCAAGAGAAAGAAAGAAAAAGATGCGCTAAAGCCCATTTTCTATTTAATAATTTTCCAGAATTTCGAACCGCTCGGGAAATAAATAGAGACGCCACGAATATTTCAGCTATTCCATATAAAATTAGGGAGCTGAATTTAATTGAGAACCACCTTGTCCTGGGCCGTACCCATTTGCTTGACATTTATCCGGTTGATAGGTACCTACTATACCTGAACAGCTCTGAATTCCGGCTTTGCATTATTGCCTGGTAATTCTGCACAATCGACGGACGCATTCGTTGTACGTACACATAACAAGCCTCTACAACCATGAAATTTCAACCACGTCCAGATACCATCTATGTCTTGGAAGCTGACTTGAAGACGGTCATCGACGACGTGGCTCATTCTGGTCTACAAGAAGAAGCTTTCTTCGTCCTGGACGTTGGAGACATCGTTCGCAAACACAAGGAATGGAAACTCCAACTCCCTCGTGTTCAACCATTCTTCGGTAAATACTTAGAACGTCACCTTGCTTTATTATGCGGAGTAACTCCGCTCTCAAATAAAACGTGTACTTATTAATGTCTTTCATAACTTTGCAGCTATGAAGTGTAATGACTTACCGATCGTCATGGGGGTCCTTAACAGCTTGGGCGCCAATTTCGACTGCGCTTCGAAAGTAATATATTCCCCTTGTTATCTTCTTAACCGGGGGGCTGTTTCTGTCTAGCGTAGATATATCTGCATACTACGCTACTTTCGTAACCGACTAATATCTTCTGACTTAGTACAATCTTGTGGCGAAATTTCCGTGGTTATACCTTGCAATAACCGTTTGTTATTTATTTATTTATGGAAAATTCACAGGGAGAAATTGAGAAGGTCCTGGGAATGGGGATACACCCAGATCGCATTATTTTTGCTAACCCTGTCAAGCAAATGGCTCACATTCGCTACGCCGCCTCGGTGGGCGTCCGTACGATGACTTTTGACAACGAAATGGAACTGCACAAGATCAAAAAAGCTTTTCCTACCGCCAAATTAGTTCTTCGGGTGCGCTGCGATGCTAAGAAAGCCGGCTATGTCCTGGGCCTCAAGTTTGGTGTTTTACCGAAGCATGCGCCCGGGTTGATGCAACTGGCTAAAGAACTGGGCTTGAATTTGATTGGCGTCAGTTTCCATGTGGGATCTGATTGCCAAGAACCCGATGTTTTCCGCCGTTGCGTTTCGATTGCTCGCACCTTGTTCGACCTGGGTGCCGAACTGGGATTTGAGATGAACTTGCTGGACTTGGGCGGCGGTTTTCCTGGCAGCAAAGGGTCTTCCATCGCCGAGGTAAGGATTTTTCTTTTTTTGTCGCACTGCTACAAGTTCTGAGCAAAATCAAACGAATAGCAAGTAATTTCAAGAGTCCTCAAGTAATCAAGAAAGTCCAAGCTGGTTAAAGTTCAGTCAGATAAAAAAAATCAAGCCGAAAGTGTTAATTCTATGCTCGTAAATAGTAACAAGGAACTAGAAATAGAAAGAGCATACGTACAGTACTGAGCAAAAAAAGAATCTATGGGGACACGAGGCCGAAATGGCCCTGTTCCTTCGCTGCCAGACCCTTTCACCACCGCGAGTCCTGTGACAGGACGTTCTACCAATCAGCAGCTAAACGTATTTGCATATTTTCAGTTTGCCCAGTTGTATTACTTATTGCTCTTTATGTGGGTTCCTACTTATTTACTAGTAAAACAGGAGATACGACGTTTCTACCCTTTTTTTCGTGGAATGTAAAACAGAATAAATTATGTTTGAATTCGCGCGTAGCCTAGAGTTCCTCCCCTCAGCGGAAGGCTAGAAAGTGCCAGTGACGTAGTAAGCCGGGACAGCTTTCCGCAGTAAGAGGACCGGCTTTGTGCTAAAGTGTCCCGTTTCCCTTAGTTTTTTTTGCTCAGTACTGTACACGTAAGTCCACAAGTCATGTGGAGAAAGAAAGTAGCGTCCTCTCCCAGACTATTAGCAAATCTTTTGAGTTCATACGTTTTCGCAAAGCAGAATTCCCATTACTGCGGCCGCGGTTGGATCAAGGTGTCCCCTCCGGTGCTACCATCTTGGGCTACGGACTTCAACTTGGCGTGCGGAATACTGAGCCGCTCTTCACATAGGTGGGCTGAATTTTGTCGGACCTTCTACGAGACCTATCTACAGGTCTTTTGTAGAGCGTTTGGGCTTATGGCGATTTCCACTGGCAACACTGGTGCGCACTGAGTTTTTGAAACACAGCGAAATAGTGTGTTTGAAAAACGGAAGTTTTTGAAGCACACTGTATCGCTGTGTTTCGAAAATGCAGTGCGCACCAGTGTTGCCAATGGAAATCGCCATTAGAATACCTGTTTCGGGAGTAGTTCAGCAGGCATTCGCTGCACATGTCCAAGCCAGCGCAATGGTAATCTCTCGATTGTTAGGAGAAGCCGGTCTCGGGTCATTGTTCGTAACCCCATCTAGCGAGTGACGCTTGCAACTTGCAACAAAGAATCTTGTCTCCGGCGTCCGTGTCGGAGACCTGATTCTTTCGGTCATAAACCAAAGTTCGTGGCCATAGTTGAGAAGAGGGTCCGTAATCGTTCTTTCAAATCGAGAGATTTTGCCGCTTTGGAGACCTTTGAGTTGGTAAACACGCTACTCCAGAGCTACCAAAAAAAAAATATGGATGCTCGCGCGATTTGGCTGTCGACCCGTCTCCAGTTTTCCAACACTTGTCATACTCCAAATCAGACTTGTGCCCAAGCCTCCAAAAACGAGCTTGAACAAAATCCAAGACCTTTCCTTTTTATTATGACAAATCTAAATCCAAGTCCAAGCCTTCATACTGCTAGAGATCCAAAGTCCAAATCCAAATCACATCCAGAGAAAAAAGAACTTAAATCAATCTCGAGCTCTTTTAGTGGATTTGACCCATCCATGTCAAGCCTTTTTATGTATTCAATACTAAGCGGGAGCATTTTTCAAGTCAGTAGCCTAACTAGCTTCACAGTAAGAGATTTTGCTCGAGTGCTTGATGAAGGATACGAAGTAAAAGAGTTAGCAGCTATATAATTATATAATTTCTCCAAATATTCCAAAGATGCTAAGCCAAAAGCGCCGGTTACACTAGTTAAGAGCTCTCACAAGCCAAATTACAATTGACTTTCGTTCCGTGCGCTCTCTTCTTTTCGAGGTGTATGTGTACAATACATTATTTGGTTTGATGTGTCTCATTAAGATGGCTTCTTGCATCAATGCTGCTTTGGATGTTCATTTCCCGGAAAATTGCGGTGTCGACGTCATTGCCGAACCTGGGCGTTACTATGTGGATTCCGCCTTTACGCTGGCAACTCGCGTGGACGGTCGACGCAGCGTTGTCAATGACAAGGAGACAAAGCCGACGTACGATTACTACATCAACGACGGTGTTTACGGATCACTGGATCGAGCCCGTTGTAACGAACATTTTACTTTTGAACCGCTTGTCCCTCCTCCCGCGGATGCACCCAGATTCAATTCTACAATCTGGGGTCCCACTTGCGACAGCGTTGACGTAGTTATTGAGAAGACTTCTCTACCACTAATTGAACTGGATGACTGGATCGTGTGGGAAAATTTGGGTGCCTACACCCTAGTTACTGCTGGCTGCTTCAATGGCTTTCCTGTGCCTGAAGTCATTGCCGTGGCCCAAAAGCACACCGCGTAAGAACTGTTTGTTTCTGTGTCCTACTCGATGTCAAGCTGCGTTCTTCTTCTTCAAGTCCTGCGTACTAATTTGTTCTTGGCGTCTTTTCTATTCTGTAGGTTGTATCTTAAAGAGTCACCCCCCATGTGTGACTTTCGTTTCGTTGACGGAAGCCAGCATGCTGTGGCTTGCTTGAAAGCTTTGGATCTTGGGACTGGAATAACCGTCCCACCTAAGGCAGCGTCTTAAAGGGCAATGGACACCGAAAACGCAAATAGAGATTTGATGGATTATTACAGTACACGTTCATCTAGGAATAAAGAATTTTGTTTCGATTTTTTTTAATCAGCAGTTCTGGAGATATTTAAACATTGATCTTGTAGACATTGACAAAAGACTGGAAAATTACTACTAATCTTCTATGAAAAAGTGATTTTGAAAACAAATACAGAGCGTCTTGTGGCAGTATTTTTATAAATGGTTATTTGAAAGGAAGAAATGCCATCCTAGTTCACTAGCCACTCAGTTTCTTTTGAATACTGGTAAATTAAAATATGCGAACTCGAGGATTCATAAGTGCAACAAAACTCTGTCACAATTTCAATACATACGACTTTGCGAAACGACTTCATCGGGTATTCCTTTTGCATTGGCAACGTTTTTTTTCAATATCCTCTAGCTAAAAGCTTTGGTTGCCCTTCTGTGTCGTCTGATCCATATGAGGGGGAAATGTTAGTATAAAAAGAGTATTTTTTACATTTTCAACAAAAGTTTTTGTGACCGAACCTACCCCATGCTTGAGGCATCTTCTGATAAATTGTGACCTTAAAGCAATTGGGTATGTCTCCGGTTCAGAAATGCGAAGTAAGCAACTTCGTAGAACTTTGTTGTGATTATACTAGGGGTCTGATTGACTTATTTCCCGGTCCGGGTCCACTTTCGTAAAAAAAGAAAAGAAAAAAGTTTACCGAATTCGATCGGACCGAAAGAAGTTGACGAATGATCGAAAATAATTGAAGATCCGACAAAAATAAATCTGGAATATTGACGCTAAGACAGTGGACCCCAAACAGCGAGTCGCGGCCCACTGCCGCTCAGTGACCTGCATATAGTAAAGATAAATAGAGGAAACAAGCACTGCGCTAAAAAAAAAAAAAAGAGTAGAGAGAAATATAATGGGCAATGTAGATTCAGTGCAGCCAATTTCTGGCTGGCAAGGACCGGCTTCGGCTCAGCTAGGTTCGGCTTAATAAAAGACCGAGTTCAACTCGGCTTGATGTCCACCTTTCACCGGTTTCAAGGAGGGTTAATGACGTAACCATTGTAACTCAAGGGGAAAGAAGAAAGAAATGAAACGATGAATGGGTGTAGTCCATTTTCATCCTTTCTTACCTAATAGAAAAATGTTTTAAGGAAAAACGAAAAACATTTAGGGAAACGATGAAAGGCAAGTGCAATATTATAGGAAATTTCCCTACGAAACGCCTTCTCGTTTACCCCTATTTAAACAGTTGACATTAGTGCTGCTCTGGTTTCATTACATAAAAAGGAAACACAAGAGTATCCCATGATCTATTATCAAATGCTCAACTCTCCTTTCTGATAATAAAATCTTCAGAAAAATTATCCATCTGGCGAATTACAAGCTGCGATAATCAAATTTACAAAATATTAGATGATAAAATCGAAGTTCAGAAGTGCGTTAAAACAGATAGACAATTTCCCAAATTTTATTCTTCTCTTATATAATATGTGATTATCTCTTAGATGCGGTCTTCTCTTGCATTTCGGTTCTTTTTATCTGTGTTGCATAAGGTTATTTTATTCTATTATCTGTGAGCTTAAGATTGCCGGCTCGGCTTGAAAGGTTAAAGGAACCGGGCCGCAGATCAGGATTTCATTCATTCGGCAATGCCGCATTTTCCCGGGAAACATTCAACCGGCATCACGCCCAATCCTGTACAGGTCGGATTACAGGACTTTTACTATATTATTTGGTAATAATCGTCCTAAATAGTATTCAAGGCACACATAAATTTAATGCACTCGAAGCATCTCGAAACCATCCCCCACACCGATCCGTGAAATAAAAAATTATTCCATCGGACCTTGGCACCAAAAAGGTTGGATGTTTCTGCGCTAAGCCCTACACTGTAGAAAAAAGTTTGTAAATTTACAATTGCATAAAAAAATTATAAGGACTTTACTGTAAAAATACTTTGAAATTGTTCTTCTACAACAAATTCATGGTTATAAAATCAGTTTTGTAAGTATTTTTACAGTGAAGTCCTTATATTTTGTTGCTGCACAACGAATCATTGTAAATTCAAAAAAAAAATTTATAGTGTACTCAAATAGTTTTTGTGTGTGTGTGGGGGGCAGCTCTAGAACACGTAATTTTACTCAGAAATAATTAACATCGTTGTGCTGAAGCGAAAGTTTTAACGCGTCCATATGAAGAAATGCGTTTAATTAGTAAGGGTTGTTGGTCTTTTCTTTTTTTGGTTCTCACGGGATGTGACCGTTGCCACAGTATTGTCAACCTTGCTACGTCCACAAATTCGTGGAAACAGTGTCGTCTCTCATCCAGTTTCAGCCAGCAGACAGCTGAGAAGCCAGCAACCTTTAGCCTTCAGTGTCCTGCGGACTACCTGTCAACTGGGTGGAGGTTAGGTGAGGATGGTTTAAAGGAAATCCGAGTTAATGCTGCAACAGGCAGAACCTTGAAATCCTTTTTTTTTCTTTTCTTTATTCTGAAGTTTATGAGGCCAACTAGGTAACTGTTCTGTCTCTACAATGCTTCATGTCAGGAACTATTGACCTTCACCTACATCTTCCTTTGTCTGGACTCTGGAATCGGCGATCTTATCTTCAGGCCTTTAGTCGTTTTTTGTCTGTTTGAAGTCTGCATGCTTACCGATATTGGCAACTCTGCTTCTCTAATCTGGCTTTCCCACTATCTGCCCCCCAAAATTGCCCTAGCCTATAGGGAATGCAATGAACTACAATGAATGCGGTAAACACGGATTTGGGGTCATTTTATCCAAGCGATTCGATGAACCTGCCATAACTGGACATGACTTCGGGAAAACAGCATCCCATGAACCACAAAGACTTGTGCGAAAAAGGAGCTTGGCTTTCGAACATGGGAGGGTGAGGTGGGCAACAATCTGGCAATGATCAAATTAATTTTAAAAGGGTCATCGACGTTGTCTTGCAGGCAAGTCATTAGCCCTCGTTTTGTTCCTCCTGCGGTAGTTAGTTCGATAGGCCAAAATTTTTCACCAGAGGTGTCCTCCCCTTTGCTCTCCTACAGCGTTATGTTAGAGAGAAGTTTCACAGGCTCGCATTGTTAGGATCCAGAGGTAACCAGTTTTATAAGTGGGACCTTCTGCCAGATTTCCCCGTCGATACCCCCCCTTGGTGGCAAAGCGGACAACAAGCCTTTTCGAAATCGGTCACGTGAGCAGTCTTTTTCCACGGGTCCACCTCGTGCGAACAATCTTTCTTCGCAATACTAGGTTTTTCAACTTGCTTTTCTAGGGCTAAACTAGCCCAGGCCTATGAACCAGTCCGGTTGAAACCAGCTTCGTTTTGCATCAAACGAAAAAGATGTTGACGAGAAAGCACGAAACGAAGTGTCAGATTGCTGCTATCGTGCCCTAAGAATCAGCTGAGCCGACTCGGAACCGTCGTTCAGGATCCGCCGTGCAAGGCAGCACGTGATTTCCGTTTCACGTGCTTAACGAGCTCAGAACTTGCGCAAAAAGCATTGTTTATTAGCATTGTTGCGCCATGGCTCTGTAACAGCTCTACTGACAAATGTGTCGAATTGGAACTCACGTATGTAACCAGATCATACACGAATACGAATCTTCTCCGGACTGAAAGATCCGACTGAAAGCTGCAAGACGAACTTTTCTTCTTTTTTTTTTTCATTGGAGAACCTTCGACATGCCAATTGCTTTGTAGCTGGTTTGGGTGCAGCAATGTATTGCCTTGTGTAGCATGCTTGGGGGAATAATAGGGTTCTAATCAAATTATTAAACTTGTGATTTCCCCATTTCAGCTATTGCGCGCTTTTTTTTTTATTCGATGGTACAACAAAAAAATTACCAACTGGGACTTTCCACGAATGATTACTACGAAACCTCAAAAGGGCTTGCGCAACCGTCGGCAATTACACACTTCATTGCTGGATATACCCAATATTCTTAATAGAGAGCGAATGTTCTTTCTTTACTCATAAATGTACTCATCATACTTCGAAAGTAATGAATGTATTCCGCTACTGTCCGTCGTTGGAAGGCTTACGTTTCACGTGAAAGTATTTTGGGACTAGGTGGAGCTTAACATCCTTGTACGCCAATAGAAACTTCCAAGTCCCGCCTTCCAAGCGAGTCTAGCTCGCAGGACTATAAAACCACCGCATGCTTTTCCGAGGGCCACATTTCCCCGTTCCTGACTGAATGGTGTGGGCAACATTGCGTTTAGCTTAACAGCGCTATTACGCCCTATCCCCCCTTGTGCTGTTGACGTATGTACGTGGTTTTTGGTGTAGAAAATTTTGAGAATTCCGCGGAAGAAGAATAAACCGGGGTGCGCACCTACTAGGGTAAGTCATGTCGCCTTACATTTTCTTAGTTCCAGAACTTATTTTCTAGTGTGGAAAGACCATTTCCCTGCAAACCAGACGTGTACCAAAATGGCTAACTTGTCGACTCCAGCCAAGTTGCCGTGTTCTTGTGCCCTGCTCAGGGAGGTTAGTCTCTCCTGGCAACCATGTTTCCATGTTAGGCGAATCCGGATCACACCGGATAGCGTGGAGCAAAAGACCACCAAAACTTTCTGTAACGCAGAAAGCATTTTTGTTAAGTTTTGCACGACCGTTTGATACTGTAGCCGATTTTTTTTCCAGTCTTAAAACGTTTTCGATAGTTGGCAAGTATCTAGCGAGTGCAGTTTCAATTTACCAAGCCGAACGCTTGAGAAAGAATTCTGAACCTTTTTAACAGTTAAGCTTATCTGCGTTATGGGGAAATGAATTACGATGAAACTTATCTTAAGCCGCTGGAGACATTCTTTTTCTTTTCTTTCTTTTTTTGTGCTTCCCCGACCGTTTTACCATGTCGAGATAACGAACTGTTCGCGATATCGCTATCGCACAGTTGAGATGAGCGCGGAATCCGCTTTAGCTTAATCTAGGCCAAGCAGGTTGGGTTTGACCTCATTTCGGTTTCCGTAGAGTTGACTTACGGTGCTAAAGCGGCACTTTAGGGCGTTAGGGGGGCGGTCCCGTTTGGGGAGCTGCAAAAATTTGGCCCAGCCGTGTTGGCTATTTTTCGCGGTACATTAGTCGAGCTGCGAAAACTAGTGAGATCCCACGTAATCGTACTGGCCAACAGTCAGTTGCCGCGATGAATTCATTCATATCCGCGGAGCACAGGAAACTGTGGCTCCGTAGTAAGGCGCCAACGACACCCAGTAGTTCGTAGAACATGGCGATAGCTAGCAGTGGGCGGTGTAAGAGGGAGACTTGCATACTGTTATTGATCGGGTCTGTCTTGAGCTTCAGCTCGCCTACCGCACAGTGGAGCTTATGATGGGGGAACTATAGGGAAAAAGGGAGTTAAAAAAAAGTCCGAGAAAATGTTATAAGCTCGTCCGAGTTGTTTACTCGACACTTGGATTTAGCTTCGTCAGGCTTCCCAATTTCTTATCGCATTCTCTTTGCGTGAATATGAACCAAAGTGGCTTTTATCGCCTTGACTGGGGGGGTTTTGGCGTTTGAAATCCAGCCAGATAGTACGATGACCTGCCAGATAGTCAGCGAGATTTTTCATCTGGCCCGTTGACTCGGAACGGAGCTAAATCGTCCTGTAGTCAGGCTACATTGTTTCTCTGCAAAGATTAGGCACTCCAGACACAGACAGTCCTTACATGGACTTGTATAGTCTTGGTAGACGGGGATAATGGAGAAGAAAATGGAAATCTGAGAAAACCGGTCGTTGAGTACAACAAGCGGAACGTCACGTAAGCTGCCTAAAACATCCGAAGGCTGTCCAGCTTCTGTGGCCTTGGCCGTGACTTGATCCCAATATGTATCTTTGTTTCATCCGAGTTAGGAAGGATGTATTGATTTGTGTCTTGGCTGTACAGGGACATAAGTTGTCAGGTTTTGGGATTTGTCAACTGGCTACACATTAGATTTTTGAACCATTGGAAACAAAAGTATAGGAAAGGAGACATTTAAGGCCCCGGTATACGCACCCCTCTTATGGACGAATAACATGGGGAATGCGGGGGATGGTTTCTCAATAATGGTTGTGTCAATTTCGAATCAATGTTGGCAGTAAAGTTGTTCTTATTAATATCTAGTGCATGTGTTTGAGACTTTAAAAATCTGATTTAATCAAATTTAAAAACTGTAGGAACATTTTTACATATTTCGAAAAATTTGACAAATGTAAAATCTCGTTTTCTTGTGCAGTAGATATATTTCTGCTATATTTTTTGCTGAAAGAAATATTCAAATTGGACGAGTAGTTTTTACGAAATCATGACTAGAATTCCG
>JAHZNP010000129.1:17499-79833 GCA_020615345.1 Triops cancriformis
AAATTTGATACAGAAAGACGCAATATTAAACGAAACGCTTCAAAGGTTTTATGCCCCGAAGAAAGCTAAAACCCTTTCACTATTATCTTGGACCCTCTCACCGTTGACGCCGTACAAATTAAGCCGATTTGTCGAGTTTATGTACAGTCGCCATTTTGAAGGAGTACAGCAAACATGTCATAAGGAAAGAATACGATTCAGTAATTAAAAAAGCCGATTTGTCGAGTTTATGTACAGTCGCCATTTTGGACCAATTAAGCCGATTTGTCGAGTTTATGTACAGTCGCCATTTTGAAGGAGTACAGCAAACATGTCATAAGGAAAGAATACGATTCGGTAATTAAAAAAAGAAGAATTGTTGAATATTAGTAATTAATATAAATTAAATATCAATATAGGATAATATATAAAATATTTCTACAACAAATTAAATATTAATATAGGATAGTAGGAATTTACTAGAGTCTCCTTCAATACCCATTTTTAGCATGCTATATACAATACAATAGGTAAGACCGTTTATTTGAATAATGTTCGTCCGGCCCCGAAACTATTCAATTAAGCGGGTTGCACTGTACTGAATCTGCTTCACAAGTACGTTCAAGGTATTAGGTAAACTTTTAACGACAACACAAAATGTATACTTCGAAGTTGTGTTCCAAAGGTCGGACGACCAATACACTCCAATAATCCTGAACTCGGCGAGTTTTACTTCTTTCAGGACACCGAGGGTGTTGGGTACTCCGACTGACCACGACTCCTTGGAAGGGCACGACATCGGTGGCATCGTTTTTCTTCTCAGTTCGTTGAGAAATGGTCCAACGTCGTACATAAACGTAGTCTCGGTTAGCAAAAAATCGCTATCCAATGATACACACAAAAAAGAAGATAAAAATCAGAAGAAGTCTACGCTACACCCAGTTGTACTCCTCGGCGTTCTTCAGAAATAGAAATAAAATATGACAGACGGGCGAGAAAGTCCTATGAGTGATCTTAACAAGTCTTAGCAGAGAGGCCCGGTCCAGTAAGGGTTCTCAGGAGCGAAAAGCAGCGAAACAGGACAGCAAGTCTCCGGAAAGCTAAAAGAAAAAAAAATATAACGGAGGAAAAAAAGGTGACTTACTGGCCATTGCATTTCCCAATACAGAATATCCGAGTGGGACTCGGGATGACTGTCAACCACTCGTAATTCCACAACCGTCGGATCCCAGACTTTCCTGTACATTACGTCCAGCTGGACATGGAGGAAAGAAAGAAAATCCACGTCCGGGTACCGGCCGTAGACTATTATACAAAAACACACAAGATTAGTCACTGGCTAACAGTTTCCGCCAAGAGGTAGCGAAAAAAAAATAAAGACCAACAACCATCTGTGCTAACTTGCTTCTCATTACATTAGCATTTCTTCCTGGCTTTTTTTCTGCAAAGTAAAAGGTTCATTTACATTTTCTTTCCCTTGCCTCGAGAGAAAAACTCGCACTGGTAACAGATCACACGGTCGCGTGACCCACAAACTTAGACTGAAATTTTTTTCACCGAAACGCAGTGGAATTAGAGAATACACATCTGGAAGCTTAAACCGACCATTTCGCTACGCTGACACTGCCTTTTACCAACTTAAAAGTAGTTAAAATCCGAAGGAAGAGAATTCAAATATTACAGATTTTTAACGTATTTTTTTGGATCGAAGTACGTAAAAGTGCCCATTAAAAATAAGAAAGACAGATATCGCACCGTTTTGTTAGTGAAAGTACTTTTTTGCCTAAATTTCAGTTTTAGACGGGGGAGAGAGGTAATGGCTGTGCGAAAGTCTGCACTCTCGCTTGGTAATGGTGCCACTCTTTTAAATGAAACGGTAAGTGAAAAAAAACGAAAAAAAACCGGGAAGTTGGGATGCTGCTGCTACGACTCCGTTGGCTGCAATATCACACTACGTGGGCACTGATCTCGTGAGAATCATCAAATCCTTCACTTCCCGATTTTGATCCTGAATAAGACAAGTAAATTCCTTGAAACGTAATTTATGCATGGCTAAATTCGTGTGAACACCACCTTTTACACTCACAGAGTTAAGCACATCAAACATGAGCAGAATTAATGACTAAATATTACCTTTCAGGAGGACACTGAATTATTTTTCGTATAAGTTTGAAATTCATGATAATAATAATAATAATAAATAATAATAATTTTAAGATCCATTAATTGTCATCAATTCGCTCGGCTGGTGGTCAGTAATTGCAGTGGAGCGAAATAAATGTGCCAACAATGACCAAGGAAGTGATGAGTGACTCTTCGGTACAGAAGTTTTATGGCTGAAATTGCAATACAAGCTGAACTGGGTGATTTGAAGAATTTTGCAGCCACAATAATTCGAGTCTTGCAATTCAGGGTGACTCTACAATTCAGCTCTTTTCAGAATCGGCACAATGTAGCTCCTTTTCCAACAACGGCAGCAAACTCTGCCATTGGATCAATAATTTCTTAACAGTATTTCGTAAACTGCTTCGAGAAATAACCCAAGACTTCGAAGAGCGAAACGCAAAGAATGACATCAATAATGATGTACAGAACACAAGCAACTAATTTGCTGCGTTTTTTATTTTTCGCAGGAGAGAAAAATGAATTTTCTCACTCGTCAGCTTTGAGCACAAACTTGTTGAGCGAGCTAGCACAAACTTTCAAAAGGTTCACAATTCTTTCAACTTTCGACACATATGACCCACTCCTAGCTCAAGGTCTGGGGCTAAACGGAACTGGAAGGAAAAAACGTTAAAACTAACGAAATTGTAGCGCACTAATTTACTTAATATCATTCAAGCAACTTTTCGATCACACTTTTTATCACAGTTCAGATCTCGTACCATGCTCGCCGCTACACCTGATCATGTGTCGTAAGCTTCTGGCAACAATAAAGGAATAATAATAATAGGCCACAATGGGCTATTTCAATCGCAATCTGAATGAAACTGCATCTGACGTCCAAGCATTACTTAACAACCGCTTCCAGTAATACACAAAGCGACTCGTAACACTAGCCTGAACACATGAAGCGGTGTACGCGGAGTGGCAGAACCATCACAGGATTTGTTCTTTACTATAAACTTTCTACTTATAATTATTACTTAAACATAAAACCTGATGAAATATGAAAAGCTGCCGAGCATTAAACTGATATATTTACTGGCAACAGCTGTAACTGCAATTCCTCGGCAGTTGTGACGCTATAAATGTACAAAGTTCGGCAGAAATCGTAACGTGCTTAAAGGTCACTAAAACTTCTCAACGATCCAGAGTCCCACTCGGTTACTCATTACGGACTAAATTGTCTTCACTGGAGCAAGTTTGCAAAAAAAAAGATTGTTGTGAAAGAAACGCGATGCGTAAATTCGCTCCATGCCTCCCAACCATAGATCCTTATCATTTTAAACGTCGCTAAAGCTCCTGCCATGTAAAACGGGCCCAAGATTTAAGGCCCCGGTATACACAAACCTCTTATGGACGAATAACACGGGGAGCTCTAAAAAAGGCTTCTGCGTAGTGCTTTAGTATATTTCAAATCAGTGCTTGCAGTAAAGTTGTCTTAATTGATATCTAGTGCCTGTGTTCAAGATCTTTTGAAAATATATTTTTATTAAATTTAAAAACTGTAGGTGAATTTTTGCGAATTTTGAAATATTTGAAAAAATAAAATGTGGCTGACAAGAGCACACGATAACTTCTTTCAACACTTTTTGGTAAAAATACGGTTCAAATCGGACGAGTAGTTTTTACGATACCATTACTAGAATTACCAAATTTTAAATAATGATTTCGTAAAAACTGCTCGTCCAATTTGAATCGTATTTTCATAAAAAAATGTTGGGAGAAGATATCTAGTGCTCCTGTTACCCAGATTTTATTTTTTCAAATATTTCAAAATTTGCAAGAATTCACCTATAGTTTTTAAATTTAATAAAAATATATTTTTAAAGAATCTCAAACACAGGCACTAGATATCAATTAAGACAACTTTACTGCAAGCATTGATTTGAAGTATACTTAAGCACTACGCAGAAGCCTTTTTTAGAGTTCCCATGTTATTCGCCTTTTGGGCGAATAACATACTTTCAGATACCATACTTTGAAAACGGTCAAAATTTCAAAGATATTGTTTCGATAGTAAAGTTGCTATTAGTGATGACTTGTACACAACATCGAGTTTTTGTGAAAAAAGGAGTTTGATAAATTTGTAAACTTTGACTGAATGTGTGCTACTTTCTTATTATACAGAAAAATGGAAATCGGGCTATGTAGTGCACTAGCTCTGATTTTTTTAAAGTTTAACGATAAAGAGAAAAAAGAGATCTGTTGGGTAGTTTTTGTGATATTGTGTATGAAATTTCAAGGTTTTGTTTGATTTTATTATGCTTTGCCGCTATCCAGAGTTTCTGTTTGACTTCGTTTTGCTTCTGTTATAAGTCATTTGAGCAGACCTACCTTCTAAGAATAAAAGCGTGTCCCTATCTTTATTTTTTAAAAATTTCGGAAGTTGTGAATACCGGGGCCTTAAGAGCTTGTCGCTTCCTTACAGTTTCTCGCGGCTGCGCTAAAGCAACCGGAATCCCTCTCCATCAAATAATAACAGCATTACCAAACCTCCACGCCACGTTAATCAAGCTAAACGACCTAACAGGAATCTTAGGAGAAAGCCGATCTGCCATCCCACGGTATCGCCTCCTGCACATCCTACGCTCGTACACGTGTAACCATAACATATTAAAAAGGACTAAAACGCTAAGTATGACACGATAAAGAATTCCAGCAAAGGCAACGGAAGAAATACGTGCTCTAAAAAATGAAAGAGGAGGTTTTCAGGCAGACACCTTTATAGGCATAGAAACCGCGATGTTCGGGCATTTCTCGTCGCCAGACTATAACGTCGTCTCGCTCCAAAAAAGGACTCCAGGCGTGGTCTGCTCCAAGCCGGTCGTACGCCGCCCCTTTCACGGGACATTGGCAGTACTGTTTACCAGGCAAAGGGCGGTCAACAACCAAAGCCTCTTGGCATTTAGAACAAGTGATGGTGGCGGCTTTGAGTTTGTCGATAAAGTCCAGATCTCCCGCAAATCTAAACGATCCGTGATAGGGAAAAAAAGAGAAACCAGTTGAATTTTTCTTTCTGAACAGAAAGAAAAATCAAATATATTACTTCTCTAAGTAATCCTCAGAAATCCCGGCGTCACGCCAGTCGTACGCAGAGCAGGCTAGTATGGTCGTAGCCCACATAGCGTTCTTCAAGCGGGAAGTGATGCGTTTGGTGCAATTTCGGAGGATCGTGTCTAAGGCTTGACGGTTCCAAATCCCGCTGTAAAGCCAATAAAGTTGCAAAGTACGCCGAATACGGTGAGCGGCAACCCAAGAGCAATTTTTCACGATCAGGCGACCGAAGTACGTGGACTGGCTTTTGCAGAACGTTAGCGTTTGGGAGAAAAGATGCAGATGCTGCCTCCATCTCTGAGCTTTAGCTGAATTCGTATGATTTAGAAGAGGCGTACTAGCGACATTGCGACGGAGGATGAAAGACTTGCCGCATGGCGTGGTCGGTTTGAGGGTGGAGAACGGTGAGGATGTCACTTTGAGAGGTCGCGCTGGGCTGAAAAGGCTTTTCAGGGGCGCACGCAAGAAAGAATGGTGCAAGTTGGACGAAGTGTGTACGTACACGCTGGGCACATTTTGGCCAGTATTAATTAGGCTGAGTGATGTCCTTGCAATACTCATATTTAGAACGATACACAAACTACGTTTTTGGAGTTCACAAACTGATTGTCACGCGTTTTAAAGTACCAGTCAAGCCCGAAATAGGACAAAACGCAAAAAAATCACAATGTAAACATTGGCACACGAGGAGTACGGATGGAAGCTTACAAGTAGATAGAAGAAAGCCTGGGGAGACTGCAGCGTAACTAAAGCCCTCTAGCGGCCGTTGAGTAGAAATAAATGGATTTTCAGTCTAGCTCTCTCACAACGTGCATTGCACAGAATCATAGAGTAAATATATGTGCTCTGTTCTGTGCACAGAAGACACGAAATTTTGTCGTAAATAGCGCCGAAGACAAACAAGAGTTCACACTGCATAAAAGTTGTCAACAAACCATCGCAACAATAGCACACGACATTGCTAAACGCTCAGAGCCGGTGGAGTACTGTGAAATATTAGCTAGTCGTTTGGGTAGTCGCTGGTACTTGTTCACTAGTACTAGTACGGAGCAGCTCATTTCGCTCTTGAGACTTTCGGTGAACTCTACAAATGTACTCGCAAAGTTTTCAGTTTCTGCATGGAGCCACAACAACTCTAAAAACGCAGGATGTAATTTTTATCGGTTATTAAAAATCAACTTGACCGTAGGGATTTTTTTCGGTAAGCATGAACCAATTTCGATACATTCCGCCTTCCATCTGCGTTAAAGAAAACGTTGAATTTCGTGTTGAATTTCATTTCGAGAGTTTTGTGGGGGTTTACGATTTTCACCGTAAGAAAATTATCACCCCAAATCTTCAGACAACGGCGAAATTTGCTTTGTGTCTTTGTTGTAGCCTTTCACAAGTTCAGAATCCTTATGAAATTGGTGAGGCTTTTTGAAGTTCGGGTCTCTTAAAAGTTCAAGGGTAATCGAAAGAAACAGTAACCAGCTCGGAAAACAAGGTGACAACGTTTCGGCTCAGATATCCCGAGAACAAGCGCCGCGTGGGCGTAGGTTGACACCCACGGTTTTAGCTTTGAACCTACGAGCTTGTTCCTGCCACAGGGGCTTCTGTAAATTGTCCTCGTATTTTAGGATAACAAGATTTTGAACATTTCATGGTTCAAACGGTACGCTGCTTATAGTGTGAGCGCGCCGGAACTTTCCCTCGTTATTAAAGTCAAAGGTCAACTTTTGTGTCTCTTTACGTTTTGACATTCAATAGGCAGTGAGAAACCATTTCAACACACAATTTCTGTCTACATAACTCTTCTCGTAACACAGTCTAAGGCTGTAGCAAGTTTTGGCGATTTGTTTGCCAATATGCAAGCCAGAAAATTTCTTACAATAAAAAGAAAACATACAATAAAAACGAAATGTATAAAAGGTACCCCCAATAATATTTCAAAACCAAATAATAACTCGTTCGATGCGTCTAAAGCTGCCTATGGCAGGATTTGACCTATTCGAGTAATCGATGCCGACTTTTTGCAGAGCATCCTGTGGACAATGCAACACAATCTCAGTCCACATGAGACGTCCTTTTAAGGCCCCGGTATACACAAAGCCCTTATGGGCGAATAACATGGGAAGATTTCCGACACCATACTTTGAAAACGGTCAAAATGTCAGAGATATTGTTTCGATAGTAAAGTTGCTATTAGTGATGACTAGTACACAACATCGAGTTTTTGTGAAAAAGAAGTTTGATAAATTTGTAAACTTTGACTGAATGTGCTACTTTCTTATTGTACAGAAAAATGGAAATCGGGCAATGTAGTGCACTAGCTCTGATTTTTTAAAGTTTTATAATAAAGAGAAAAAAGAGATCTGTTGGGTAGTTTTTGTGATATTGTGTATGAAATTTCAAGGTTTTGTTTGATTTTATTATGCTTTACCGCTATCCAGAGTTTCTGTTTGACTTCGTTTTGCTTCTGTTATAAGTCACTTGAGCAGACCTACCTTCTAGGAATAAAAGCGTGTCCCTATCTTTATTTTTTAAACATTTCGGAAGTTGTGTATACCGGGGCCTTAATCGTCGACATGTAACCATAGATCTTTTATACTTTCCCCCCTAGAACCTGGGTATAAACACTTTTGAGATCATAGAGTTAAGAGACGGCAACACCAAGATATGGGAATCAGAACCAGTATACGATTTTGTATTACTGCCACTTAGAAAAAACACTCTCAGCTATTTAAGACGGCCACACAAGCATATTTCCCTGGCAGACGATTCATAATGATACCACACTTGCTAATATCATTATCCAAATACACAGCTCGTTTTCATATCAAAACGCACGTAGAAAGTCAGTTCTTTAATTATCAATAAAGTGTCCCTTCAAATATTTCATCATTCCAAAGGTACGGAATCTTTTCACACCTATTAATCAGAGAAAGAAAAGCATTAATCCACAAGCCAAACAAATCTCTTAATAGGAAACTGAAAACACGGCAAAGGGTGTAACTCACCGAACACTTTGCGAAGCTCATCATCGCAAACTGCGAACTGTCTGTTCTTGGGGTCCTATGAAAACAAAACGGGGATACAATAAACATGGAATGTTTGTTTTCCAATTTAGTTAACCTATAAACCAAGCCAAAAATGTCAGTACTCGGACTTACATAGAGATTTCGCTCTTTGATAATAGACCACATCTTCTTAACGACCTCGTGGCGGGGCATGGAATCGGATCCCACAACGGCCGACAATTCCGGGCTGAGTTTCACAGCTTTGACGTACCCTTTGCCCGAGCCCTTGGCCGCGCCTTTGGCCGCCCCTTCTCCTTTCTTGGCCTGTGGAGATAAAACGGAATTCACCATAACACAACTTCAGATGGCTTTGGGGGGGAGGCAAGTAAAAGTTACCGGGGTGGCGCGTTTTTTCGGTTTGCTGGCTTTCCAATCTTCATCGGAATCATCATCCTCCGACTCGGAAGCTTTACGACGTTTAGCGGCAGGACTTTTCCCTTTAGGTTTCGCTTTGCCCTTGGCTCCTTTCTTCCCCGGACTGTACGACTCATCACTTCCGGAATCCTATGGAAACGACAAGCAAAAAGGGCGAAAAGAAGAAAGGTAACCACAGAGAGAAAAAGTTTCATTCATCGACATCTGTAAAGTTGACAAACATGAATAGTTACGTCATCTGAAGACGCTTCCTCGCTGTCGTCCTCGTAATCACTGCCCGACTTGGCTTTCCTTCCGCGACGCCGGTCGTCTCCGTCGTTTTCGCTTTCACTACTCTTTCGAGTAGGTTTCGCTTTAGGCTTGGCCTATTGAATAAGAAAAGACACCAAGTCCATTAGATCCACAAGTCTTTACATTCACGTTTCAACCCTGACGACCTGATATGACAGGGAAACCTAAGCCATGTGGTTTTAAGGCCCCGGTATAAACAAACCTCTTATGGACGAATAACACGGGGAACTCTAAAAAAGGCTTCTGCGTAGTGCTTTAGTATATTTCAAATCAATGCTTGCAGTAAAGTTGTTTTGATTGATATCTAGTGCCTGTATTCGAGATTTTTTTAAATATGTTTTTATTCAATTTAGAAACTGTAGGTGAATTTGTGCAAATTTTGAAATATTTGAAAAAATAAAATCTGGGTAACAGGAGCACTAGATATCTTCTCTCAACATTTTTTTATGAAAATACCATTCAAATCGGACGAGGAGTTTTTACAAAATCATTACTTAAAATTTGGTAATTCTAGTAATGATATCGTAAAAACTACTAGTCCGATTTGAATCGTATTGTTACCAAAAATGTAGAAAGAAGTTATCTTGTGCTCTTGTCAGCCAATTTTTTTTTAATATTTCAAAATTTGCACAAATTCACCTAGTTTTTAAATTTAATAAAAATATATTTTCAAAAGATCTCAAACACAGGCACTAGATATCAATTAAGACAACTTTACTGCAAGCATTGATTTGAAATATACTAAAGCACTAGGCAGAAGACTTTTTTAGAGCTCCCCGTGTTATTCGTCCATAAGAAGTTTGTGTATACCGGGGCCGGGGGATGGTTTCTCAATAATGGTTCTGTAAATTTTCAAATAAATGTTGGCAGTAAAATTGTTCTTATTGATATGTAGTGCGCATGGTTGAGACTTTTTAAAAATATGATTTATTAAATTTCAAAACTGTAGGAACATTTTGACACATTGTGAAAAATTTTAAAAATTTCAAATCTCGCTTTCTTGTGCAGTAGGTAGGCTTTTTTTTTTAGTGAAAGCAAGATTAGTTTACTTGGCTCGATTAGTAGCTTTCCTTTGTAATACAACGGAAAGCTACAAATCGGACGAGTAGTTTTTACGAAATCATGACTAGAATTCCCAAATTTTAGTAAATGATTTCGTAAAAACCAATCGTCCGATTTGAATCTTGTTTTCACCAAAAAATACAGAAAAAAGATATCTACTGTACAAAAAAGCCAGATATTAAATTTTTCAGTATTTCAAAACGTGAAAAATTTCGCCTTGAGTTTTTAAATTTAACATAATCATATTTAAAAAAATCTCGATCAAGTGCACTAGATATTAATAAGGAAAACGTTACTGCCAACATTGATTCGAAATTGACAGAACCATCATTGAGAAACCATCCCCCGAATTCCCCATGTTATTCGCCCATAAGAGGGGTCTTAAATACGTAGTACAGTCTGGAAGGGAGAATGGTAGAAAACTTAAGATTACCTTTGAAAAATATTTCTTTTTGAACTGTCATTAATTTTGTTTCTATGTTTACAGGGTTGCAGCTCGGGGCATAAAAGCAGAAGCCGCATAGGCTTCAGCTTTGCCAAACCAAATTGGCGAATTGAATTAAATCGGGAACCTCCTTGGCCTGGTCCGTGCCCATCTGCCTGACATTTCTCCTGTTGATCGCTACCGACTGCCTGGACAGCTTTGAATCCCGACTTTGCGCTATTGCCTGGTGATTCTGCTCAATCGACTACCGTTGATTGGTTGTTCGCTTGATTACGGTTTGACACTTCCCACAAACCACCCAACAAACCACTCCCACCATGAAACCTCAACTGCGTCCCGATACCATCCACGTCTTGGAAGCTGACTGTGACGTCAAGACGGTCATTGACGACGTGGCGCACTCTGGACTACAAGAAGAAGCTTTTTACGTCCTGGACGTGGGAGACATCGTCCGCAAACACAAGGAATGGAAACTACAACTCCCCCGTGTCCAACCATTCTATGGTAAGTTTTCTTGACGTTGATTACGTTTGCTTATGAGCCACGGTCCAGCGACTCTTGACTTACCCATGTCTTTTGGCTTCTTTACAGCTGTGAAATGTAACGATTACCACCTCATCTTGGAAATCCTGAACAGCTTGGGCGCCAATTTCGACTGTGCTTCGAAGGTAAAGTCTACCTCTTTTATTTGTCTGCTAAAACTGAGGTTGGTTCACTTCCGAAAAAGACGGCAAGTAGCGTTTGCGCAGTTACTGTTGCTGGTGACGTTTGATAACGTTTGTGTGCTTTGTTTCTGGCCTGCCAAATTAGTTTTTGGCCTACAACAGACCTCTATATACCATGCAGGGGTGTTTGCTACCAACCAACCCCCACGTGGGAAGGCCTTTCTTCTTCCCATTTTCCAACGTGTAGCCATGAGTGTGATGATGAGCGGTGCGCGAGCTGCCTTCCGGACACACGCATTAAAAAGAGCGGCCCGGTAGACCTAGGATGTCTTTTGAACTGAGAGAGAACACGCCCATCTGAGCGAGTTTCTTCCTCCCACTCCTTGTTTGAGGATGCCGAAATCTTGAGAGTTGTATCCGCCTCTCGGGTGATGGGACAGGAAAAAGGGGGCAGGGACTTGCAACCTAATGAAACCAGCTACCCCCCATTAACAGTGGATTCTTCCATCTTGTGTAAAACACAGACGCATACACACGTTCTTGGCTAATGGGTTTGTTCAGGTGTCTCGACTCACCATCACCTTTTTCTACTATATTCCTTTAAGGTATACCTCCAGAATAGGGAATACTAACGGGCGTGTCTTTTTGCATGACCATTTATAGGCGGAGATTGACAAGGTGCTGGGCATGGGGGTGCACCCGGATCGCATCATTTTTGCCAACCCCGCGAAGCAAATGGCCCATATTCGCTACGCCGCCTCGGTCGGTGTCCGCATGATGACTTTCGACAACGAAACGGAGCTCTATAAAGTCAAGGAAGCTTTTCCGCGCGCCCGACTGGTCCTGCGCGTGCGCTGTGATGCCAAAAAAGCCCAATGTCCACTGGGGCTCAAATTCGGCGCTTTCCCGAAAGATGCGCCCCGGTTGATGCAGTTGGCCAAAGAACTCGGCTTAGATTTGATCGGCGTCAGTTTCCACGTGGGATCGGGTTGCGAAGAACCCGACGTTTTCCGTCGTTGCGTTCTGACGGCCCGTAACTTGTTCGACCTGGGGGCGGAACTGGGATTTGAGATGAGCTTGCTGGACTTGGGCGGCGGGTATCCTGGCAACAAAGGATCTTCCATCACTGAGGTAAGAACTTCCTAGAATAACGAGAATTCGAGCGAAGATATTAAATTTTGTTTTTCTGTTTTCCTGGTAGACGGCTTCGTACATCAATGCTGCTTTGGATGTTCACTTCCCGGAAAATTGTGGCGTCGACGTTATTGCCGAACCAGGGCGTTACTATGTGGCTTCAGCCTTTACGCTCGTCACCCGTGTGTATGGTCGACGCATCGTAGCCACGGATGACGAAACCAACCCATCGTATTTTTACTACATCAACGACGGCGTTTACGGATCCTTCAATTGCCTCCTGTACGACCACGCCATTGTGACCCCACAATTCCTGGAACCGCCGCCCGCGGACGCGCCCAAGTTTGTTTCCTCCATCTGGGGTCCGACTTGCGACAGCATGGACCAAGTTGCCGAAAAGATCGCTCTGCCGCTCATGGAAGTTGGGGATTGGCTCGTATGGGAAGATATGGGCGCCTATACTTTAGCTGCTGCTGGCTGCTTCAACGGATTCCCTGTGCCGGAAGTTGTTGCCGTGGCACAGAAACACACCGCGTAAGAAGTTTTTACTAGATCTTCATGTTTGAACAGCTCTGTTTTTATTATTATTTTTTATTATTATTTTATTGAGTTGGCCAGCGTAGGCTTGCGCCTATTTACGGCATGAACAGCTCTGTTGCTCATCGTGCAACTGTGTCACTAATTTACTTTGTTGTGTTCCTTCCAGGTTGTACCTTCAGGACGTGTTTCCCATGCACGGATCCCGCTTTGTTGAGGGGGGCAAGCAAACCCGTCTGTCTGATTTGCTCACCAAGACTTGTGGCGTCCAACAGGCCACAGCTTGCTTGGAAGCCCTGGATCTTGGCCTTGGAATGACCGCCTCAGCTTCGGCAACATCTTTGACGTCATTGGACTCGCACTCGGACATGACCTCGTGTTCGGATTCTGACCATTGCGATGCGTTTCCATTGGACGCTGAGGCATATTTGGCCAATATGGAAGCCGTTGTGTGAAAGGGTCTGAATACAGACACCTTCGCAAAGGAACTGTTAAAAGATTTCGTACCCTTTCCAGCCTGATACATCCAGCCTTTCTTTTTAAATCTGTTCAGTTCCTTTTTACTTTCTTGGGTTTCTTCGGGGGTAACGGGTCGAAAGATCTTCGAGGCACTGACCACAAATTCCGAAAAAAAACGGTACTCGTCTTCTGCAAGTTTTCAGGGGGAAATTCTCGGCTTTCTGCCTCTTTTACTTGCGTTTAGGAACTTATACAGCTCAGCTTTTGCACTTTCTGTTCTTCACGCCCTTTTTTTTAATAAATGAGATTTCTTTTTTTAACAAAAAGAGCTAGGTTTTCTTACGAAGACTTGTTCAGCATATTCATTGTTAGTTTATCTTTGGGTGAACAATTTGTATTCGAATATGTCTAGGTTGAGGTATTTTTCAGGGGTCTTGATTCTTGGTAGTTCATTTTACATTACTTCCTCTTTATGGAAAAAAATTGTCGACCAGAGCTAGTAGCAGTTTCTGTGACCGTTTTCGGTGCTATAGCGCTTTATTTCTTTGTTTTACGTACCGAGATACCCGTGTAATCAAAAATCCCCCCCATCATTTATTAAGTTTAGGCTTCCAATCTTGACCATGAGGCGTATTCCAAACTTTACATACCAGAAAAGTCTGTTCGGGAAAGCTTCGTACAGATGCTCTTGCTACTATTTTATATAAAGAAAGATAATATCATCCTGTGCATCTGACAATACCGCAAGTCAGGGAGGCTGCCTTGGCAGTCGGTCGAATCTGTTCCGTTGTCATAGGTTTATGTGCTAAATAAAGGTACGTTTACGTAACAGAACGGTTGCCTAGCGTTATTTTTCTCCGAACAATGTGAAGAACAAATGAAAAGGGTGGAATATTGAGTTGACAACTGGTTGATCCTGCGTGAAGGGCAATAAAGGTCCAGTTGAAAATTCCGCTGCTGATTAACAGACTTCAAAGTTAAAATGGGCAAGTACAACTGCAAATTGGGGAATGGGCTGAAAAATAATTCAGACATTCGAGGATGGTAGAGCATGTCCTTGAGGGTGCTCATCGTATCTAGTACAATACATCTACAGAGGAAAAGAAATTCTGTGGTGTGAGATTTTTTCCCGTTCTCCCTCGTATTGGTGACACCCTGTTTGAGAATTCTGGGAAAACTCGATTTGTGCCTCAAATAATCCTTGATTTTTCAAAAAACGCGTTAAATGTTTGAGGGCTGGGCCTTGGATTTTGATTGGCTGTTGGGCAGAAAAATAGGCGTGCTTGGGTTTCCGAGCTGGGAAGCCGTTTTCCGGATTATTTTCCATAAGAAACTATGATTTCAGTTGCAGGTGAAAAAGTTTCACCGGTAGTGAAAGAAGTACTGTTCGAAATCCGCGCGCTATACGTAATGGCCGCTAGGTGTGCTGCGATGCGTGTTTTCGGTCCTCCTAAAATTTAGTCGCACATGTGCCGTTGGAGAGGTTGGAGGTGGGTTAAGTGTTTGAGTGGCAGTGTTTTGAAATGAACATTAATACTTGTGACAGTGCAGGCGAGACGTATGCTCTTGTATGTAACAACCTAATCAAGCGAGGTGCAATTTAGTTGCACTGTTGAGTTTCTTTTGTCGGGAGTAAAGTTACTCTGTTGTAGGCGGTGCATTGAGCCTTGTGAACGGCAGATTTCATTATACCGTAAGCGTTTGACTAAAGCGTTACGGGAGCTGGACGATGCGTCCCACCGTCAATGCGTCCCAGCCATTGAAATTTAGTGTAGGTTAGGTTTATTAGGTTGAGGTAGGTTCAGTTAGGTTAGGTTAGGTTAGTTTTACAGATGTAGATATTAAAAATACCACAACGAAAATAAGACGTCAAATAGCTGGGACGCATCGTCTCTCACCCGAGCGTTACATTGCAAATATGCCGGAAGGCTTTCGTTTGATTGGCAGCTGTGATCTGGATCTGATCGAGTTTCAGGTCTTTCCCAGAATACTTCTGCGTGACTTATGTAAGTGAGGGTTTGTCTTTCTTAATTTCCTTTTCGAATCGTTTTAGTAAAGCGTTTGTTCTCAAGTTCGTTCTCAGGCTAACTCTGAAACGTGACGAAGGGAACTCGGCCTGTCATTTAATTTGTGAGTGTAGGTTTATAGCTTATTTCTATAATTTAATTCTCAGATTTGACAGCTTAGTTCCTGGGTGTTTGTTGTGTTCTTTGTGTTTGCCTTGTGAAGAATGTTCTTTGGCAAATGGGTCTAACAAATGGACAAGACCGGTTGAGCATTTTTGAGTGAATTTTAAAGAATACGAAGTTTTACAAGTCGTTCTACTAGATACTTAAGGAAATGTTTATTCTGAATGGCCTTTGTTTTCGTTCTCTTGGGTGCGTAGTATTGTGAACTCCAACCGCTTAGTCAGAATTAAGAGCAACAGCCATTTTGTGGTAGTGACGTTCAAATTTATTGGTACCGTTGGATTTTGAATGACAAATGAGCACATCAGTGGCAGCATATCACGTGTCGGAAGTTATCGACCCAATTAAGGTGTGAGTGGAGTTTCTTTTGTGTACTAACGGTAACTCAGAATCACCAGTGATAAGATTGCTAATTTTATTGTCTGTCTTGCAGATTGGACTACATTTTTCGTTAAGATGTGTTCTTCGGTGTGCTCTCGTGCATGTTCTTCATGCAAAATATCGGCTAATCTCGAGGAACTTCACTCAACAATTGTGTGCTTAGGTTCCCGTGATGATGTACAAATACTGTTAACAATATGTCCCGCATTTCATTTAGGTAACCCAGTTAAAATTTAGATTTTTGTATTCGACTTAACGAAAAGTAAGATTTGTTTCTTTTCAGAAAGTGAAAGCTTGCGTTTGAACAGCGTTTGACCAGTCACTTGGTAAATCTCACGTCGTCCCTTACCTGTTTTGTTGAAAGAAGGCTGATTTTTTCCTTGGAGTGAATATGTGAGTTAGTCATTCTCGACTTGTATTTTCGTATGTTAATAGAAGTTTAATTTGTTTCTAAACTTGAGTCATTCTTTTTTCCTTTTACTTTCAAGTTTTTCATTCTTCATTTCGTCGGTTCTGTCGTGAATTGAATTCGGTTGTATCTGCTTATTAGTTACCGGTATTTTTTCTGTTTTTGTGTAAAGGATTGCGATTTAGATTGACAGTTTTAGTGTTAGCGTTTATCTCTTAACTGATCTGTAGAGGGCAGTATACCGAAATCGTGATATGTTAATAAAATGTATGTGTTTTGCGTACTTCCCTTAGTGCAGCTTTTAATGTCTCACTGGATTAGCATTATTTTTTACATTCTTTCAATTCTTTTGTACCTTGCTTCTTCCCTTTGTTATTCAGAGAGCCAATTTTTATCCAAAGATTACTGTGTTAAGCGTTAGAATTCTTACCGCCCCAAGTTTTAGTTAAAGGCTTTACTCCGATTTTTTTACATTTTTTTAAGCGTTCTATCTGAAATCTGCGTTAATTGAACACGAAACACCTCCGAAAATACTTTTTCTAAAACCCCGAAAATTGTACGCAAAATTCTGATTCTATAAACCTATTTTTGCTGTATTTTGTGGTATTTTTCAATACATTTCCACCCCCAAAAATCGTATTTTTTGAATTTCCCGCAAAAATAGCGACCTCCTTCCAAAACCCTGTCTTCCCATTGATGGAAATTCGAAAAAATGGGCGTGGTCTCGTTTTCGAGCTGGAAAGGCTTTTTCCGGGTTATTTTCCATAAGAAACAATGTTGAGCAAAGGGGTACCCCTTCAGAAAACGTGAAAAACTGGAGCTCCTCCTTCCTTCCCGACCTTGCTCCTCCCTAGCTGGTCCCTATCCCTCGTGCTCGCTCTTATCCTTGTGTTTCCCACATGGTTCGGTTTCCCGAACCATTAGGTGCTGGATAGATGTAAGCACGATAGATAGGGACCGAGCCAGGAAGGAACTCGTATAGGGAAGGAAGGAGGAATGAGGATATACCCAGGAGGACCTGGATTTTTTTCATATAAAATAACCAGGCCACAGCCGGGATCGAACTTGCGACCAAACGATCTCGCCGTTACCCGTTAGACCGCTAGGCCAATTCGCCTGTACAAATGCATGTCGAAGACTTATATGTGAACTATACTGACAGATGCCTATAAGTTAACGCCCTTTAAACTTCTGAGACATTCAGCGTAAGTATAGTCGCTCCAATGATAATGTACCGCTCCAGTATCCAGTGTATTAAATCTGCTTGTATAGAACCGTTGCAGCCAACGAGCTACGATCACGCCGTATAAAAAAACATAATGAGAAGAAAATAATCGCTCCTGTAAAAGACGATATACCATATGAAGCCAATGCACAAAGACGGTACTTCCATTACTTTCCAACAGGATTCGTTTTACACCTAGATCAACCGGCTTTTAGGACTTGCCCAGCTAATTATTCACTCACGCTGGATGTCTTTTGCGGTTCGTTGTTCACTAACTTGCTTTGCGAGCCAATGTTAACCTTGCTGGTTAGCCTGAGCCTGGATCTTGAAGATTAACCTGGAAATTATCGGCGTGAGAGTTATTTTCTGTACTTTTTGATAAATAGCTATTTGAGTAAGCTCTTATTCCCTTTTTTCGGATCTCTCAGTTCTTCGTAGTTAAAATTTTAAGCCATTCCTCATTCAATGATTGCTTTGTTGTTAGGTTATATAAAATGCAGGCAAATACGGTGCTCAACTTAGCTAAGATGTATTGGACGCCAGTTGTTCAGCGTCTGAAGCTAGCCGGTAAGACCGCCTTTAGCAGCAAGTACTTGCTGGTCACAAACGTGGCACTCTCCACAACACTGTCAGGTGCAGGTGATATTCTTCAGCAACAATACGAAATCATGACCAAAACCAGTGACAAACCATTGACATGGGATAAACTGCGGACGAGAAACATGTGTGCAACTGGGACAGTGATCGGTGCTGTGTGCCATTACTGGTACTTGTACCTGGACAAGACCTTTCCTGGCAGAACATTCAGCATCGTGGCCAAGAAACTTTTCGTGGACCAAATCGCCTTTTCTCCGTTCCTCATTGCCGTCTTTTTTGGGACATTGGGTATTCTGGATAAAACTCCAGCATCGGAAGTATGGGAAGAAATGAAAGAAAAAGCCTGGAAACTGTACGCCGCTGAATGGATTGTTTGGCCCCCTGCACAAGTCATCAATTTCTATTTACTCCCTACACGCTTCAGAGTTTTGTACGATAACACCATTTCTCTGGGTTACGACGTATACACATCGTATATCAAACACGAAACATGACCCTCGTCGTGCTATAGAGGATTAGTAAATAATATTGGGGATCGTGACCAAGTGCTGCCCGTTTAATATTTTGTATGGTTACCCAAATAAAGTACAGTAATTTCGTTTTACAAATCTGGGTTTAATTGTCGCTCACTCAGCTGAATCTTTTCACCAGGCTTAAAGGCCGGCATGCCCAAATAGGGGCAACTGGCGCAGCGAAAAGCGTCGCCCAAGTAACACTAAAGGAGAAAGAAAATTAAATAATACCGAAACTTCGCCATCTACAGGGTAAACGACAAAAAAAAATGTGAGAAAAGGGCTTAATGCCAAACATTCAAATAAATATCTCTTACACTTCCACATGCTGAAGTAGCTGGCTTTTGAGCAGTAGGCGTTTTTTCTTTATTTTCTTGTTCTAATTCGTCCGCTAAACCGCAAACACAATTTTTACACGCCTGCCGCTTTCCCGTTGAGCCGCAAACTACGATGCACAGGAGTAAAACAAGAATAAAGTGCAAATAAAGAGAACATGTCCAAGTACCTTTAAGGGACTCGGTTGTCGGTTTGATCAAATCATCTTCATCTAATAGTTGGTCTGAATCAATTAACTCTACGTCGTCTTCAACGGTGGAATTCAAAGTCCAAACGGACGAAACAGACTGTGCCGGAACACTTGAAGCAAAGGACAACTTTTTCAAGGATCCGACCTGAAACCGTCATCAAAAGTACCAGCAATCGTTACTTCATTTTTCTAAAAAGTTCCTCATTCAATTCTTACTTCATAATTAGGTTTGCGACAAGTGAACTCGACTAAACGTTTCATACTGTCGGACGCTGGCGTTCCAATGGATAAAACAATTTCTTTAGTTTCCAGAACTTGGACAAATCCGGCAAGAGTTAATGTGGTGGCCAATGGTGCAACATCGCTCACTAACTGCCGTAGCACAACTCGACCGCTGGGTTTGACAACGCGCAAAATTTCCGCAAGAAGATCCGGGTTGTGAACAAGGGTATAAGGCGGTACAACACCGGAAACTACCAAGTCAAACGCAGATGTGGAGTGATTCGCTACCGGATAAAATGAGAGCACATTAAATAACCCGCTTTGAACAGCATACGACACAAAAGAACTTACAAACTAAGAGGCGCTCATCATTTTCAACTACAGTAGTGCATCCATAATGCTTAAGGAATGAGACTAGATTCTGTAACCCAGCTTCTTCGCTGCCAGCACTCCAAATCACCAAAACAGTTTGTGACTCCTTAGTGGGCTCCAATCCAATGAAAGCGTAATCGTCCATACTGTAGTACTCTACTCACTTTTGCGCCACCAAACTACTCACAGAACGTAAACAGACGATGTTTTTCGTGGTAAAAAAATTTCCATTCCCCTTTGTCATGCAGTGCCATCTGACGCCTACTTTACAAATTTAGCTGTCAATTCGAGGATTCAAAATTCTTAGCGTAGACTATTAGCGTACAAATTATTTTTGCTATATTTAAGTAAGCGGCTATCTACATGTCACTATTTTTGTTCAGTGACCGTCGCCGGGGCAGGTTGGCCCATGGGGGCAAGCATGGGTAGTAATCTTTCGATGTCGGGTCGACATTTTTTTTACATTAGCAAATCCTTATTGTTAGCATGGTTCTTACACTCTTGAGGAGCGAGAAATCATATGCGTCATGCCCCGGTTACTTGCAATAGCGTTTCATTCCCTCCGTAAATTGTTTGTGATTGTTTAGCAGTTTATAATAAACTAGTGATTCGTTTAATTATTTTTGTACGTTTTACTTGTTTTCGGTCTATATGATTAGGGTTGTTAGCAAAACACAAAATGTTTGCAAACCGTGAAGAAATTCCATAATTGCCCACGGTACCCCGCAGTCTTGCCAAACCTACCCCATGGTGGGGGCACGTTGGTCAGTTTGACCGGCTCTGGTAGAAATTAAATTTTAAAAATAATGACTTGAGCTAACTTGCCAAAAAAATCGTACGATAACTAGGATGGCAATGCTACTTTAAAACACCAAAATTATTTTCACGTCGTCAATATAACGTCTTCTGGGCCCTCAAGACCAAAAAAGGGCCCGAAGTACCCCGGTCTCCCCTATAGTATCTCGCACAGTTGTTCCGAAGATGTGATCAGACCGTGATCTACTTTTAATAACAATATTCACTCTTTTAAAAAAGATTTTTGTATTGATTGCTTTTTCTGCCTGAAGCACAGTTAACGTAATAGCTGGGCAGTAGTGTTACTGTCAGAGGTAAAGAGCCTGATTACAAAAGATTGCAACTAAACATTTGCAAAGAACAAATTATGAACATTTCGTCGAGCTAACAAAGAACTAATCGTATGTACAGTTATTTTTTTCAAATCCGGGAATTTCTTTAAAAATGGCAAGAAATTTGAACTTCAATAAAAAAGGAAAACGCTAGCTTGCCCTTTTCAAGTGTAACGCTCTAAATGAAACACACAGTTGTGAATACCAAATCAGCGGAGTTTTTACAAACCACTCCATTCTACCTGGTTAGCTCCTTTCTTTCGTACTACACTTGGTTTCGTGCTCCTATCATGTTTCGTTTAGCTCTCACATGCAAAAGCATAACTGACACGATGAGAAAACCCGTACACTATTCAAACAGCCAACATAAAACAGCGTAAAATGCTTTTACAACGCAAAAAGAAGAAATAGCTTCTCTCTACCCTATTTCGAATATTTTCACGTTTTGGATTTTCATCTTTCCACCCTGCTAAATTCTAAGGCCATTTTGGCTGGGCTTTGAACCAGCAAATTAAGCATTACACACATGGTAGACAATATATATAAGAACCTTCAAGGAGGGAAGAAGAGACAAACTTTTTCCAACGTTAATACCACTGACATACATGCATCATCATAAAGTTTCAAACAAGCACTGGCTGACTTAAACCGCATAAGCGCCGGTAAAAGTTTTTCCATGTAAGTAGAGTTTTACTGGACCAAACCCATACTCCTGAGGTGATCCCTACAATGAGCGCCATCAGGTACTTTAACATAAACAGCGCAAAATCTGGTTTGGGCCCGGAGGACGGCGCCGAAGCGCCACCTGCGCCACTCCTAGAGGCCCATACAGCCAACGGGCAGGGAATGGCGTACTTCTTCCACTGTTCGTCCCTGCAACGATCTTCTTGCCAGCGGACCATCCACGAGTCGAAATACGCCTAAAACAGTTATATAATAAAAACCTCGTCCTGTTAAAAGAGATTTCTAGCTCAAAAATACCTGTTCATAAAATAAACAAGCCAGAACAACAATGGCTGGTACGGTGTACAACACGGAGAATACTCCAATACGGATCATGAGCTTTTCCAGTTTGTCTGTCTTTGTACCGTCGGATTTCATGATGGTGCGGATGCGGAAGAGAGAAATAAAACCGGCCAGCAAGAAAAACGTCCCGAGGAGTAAGAAAAGGGCCAAAGGCGCCAGCACAAACCCTCGCAAGGCTTGCATATCCCATAAACCCACAAAACAGACGCCGCTCAAAACGTCACCTGCAAACAACAAACGGTCAGTTTACTAGAAAAAAACAAGCTGCATAACAATAGAGTAAAAATAAACATAACTGTTTACATATTTAAATGTTTACATATTTAAAAAAATACATCAAGGAGAAAACAAAAATAGGATTACGCTCAGTATTGGCTGGATGCCGCGTGAGCATCTGTGATGTTTCAACCAGTGTTGTGTAATTTGTCAGAAAATAGATATAATTACATTACAGTTACTTTTTATTTAAAATTTACTATTACATTACAATTACACTTGAATAACGAAAATAATTGTTCCATTACAATTACATTTGTAAAGTAATGAATTACTTTGCCATTACTTTCGGTTATTTTTTTTTTACATTGAAAACTTCCAATTTTCCAAATGTTTAACTGTACGAAAACTAAAGTAAGTCTACTTACACGAGCTGTTATGAAAAGGATAGTAGATTCATTACAAATCAATTTTTAATGTCAAATGAGTACTTCCACACTTTACATACTGGAAGCCATTTCACAACACCTTTTAGTCGATCTAAGGCAGTGGAGTTTCAAAGCACAATTTCTTCCCCTTCCCCCTTTCTTTACAGTTTTTCTACTTTTCTCTAACAAACCAAAGTAATTGTAATGTTATTTGGCCTTTTTAAATTTACTAGTAAATTACCTTACAATTTTAGATAGAGTAAAATGTAATGAGTACATTACATGTCTACCGAGCGAAAAATGTAACGAGTACATTACAATTACTTTAAGAAAAGTAATTGGCATTACAAATTGCCATGACTTGTAATAATTACACAACCCTGAAACAAACGTTTCCGTTGAAGAAGGTCCTTTTCCAAGTTAGCAAACCGGGCTATTTTTCTACAAGTGCACAAAGACAAAGAAGTTAAAATTACCTTCTACTTTGCCCATGGCCAAAATGGCTATCGTCAGGGCCGCCGGAAGGGCCCAGGCCAGCAAATGAAAGTAATGTGATTTGGCTTCAATGGGTTCGTGACCCCATTTAAGCCCCGCTGCCAAAAACCAAGTAAGGGTCAGTACCACCCACCAAAGACTGGAAGCCATACTGAAGTAATAAAGCGCCATGAAAAGTATGGTGCACGTCTCCCGCTTGGTACCCTATTCCCCCAACAAGAAAAGAAAAACAAAGACAGATTAAACGAGTTGGCTCTAAAAAAAAAAGATAGGCGAACAGACGCCTCATTTGTCTCGCAAATTACCTGAGTGATGGTAGAAACCATTTCGTTCCTGACAGCCGGGTAATCGGGAGGCGGGTCAAAGGGGGCGTTACATGCTACTTTATCCCCCATCGAGAAGCCTACGACGTAGACTAAAGCTACCATGAAATAGCAACCTGACAGGAAAATAATAGGCCGTTCCGGGTAGCGGAACCGGTTCATGTCCACCAAAAAGGACAGTACCGTGAACAAACACGAGGCCATACACACCACCGACCAAATGCCCACCCATAACCTGGAAAAGCGGCGCTCGCTTTCGGTGAAGAACATGCCATGGCACGGCGCCCCACAATCGGGCACGATTTTGTCGCCTACTTTGAGCGTATAATCTAACCCTTTCGGGACGCGGAACTGGGCTGGGCACACGAAGCCCAGTTCCCGGGCTAAGCTAAAGTTGGAAAACGGTGGCCGGGGGAAGGTCGGGCTGCCCCCGAAATTGGGGTTGAACGGAGGGTAGTTGCTCAAGCTGGTCGGGTTGGCAATTCGATGCGTATTGGCGCCGCCCCGTCCCGAGCCTCCGGTGGGGTGATGGTCCATGTTGGCCGTGCTATTTTCGCCGACGCAGATGTCGGAGCCAGCATCTGGAAACTTGGAACACTCCAAGCTCTCGGGCCACTGGAAGCCAAACTTGTTCATGAGGCCCTCGCAGCCGTTGCGGGCCGACAGGCATAACGAGCGACAGGGCGGGATGGCCCGGTCTAAGATGGTGCACACCGGAGCGTACATGGAGCAGAGGAAAAACTGGAGGTCGGGACTGCATTTGACTTTGACCAACGGGAAAAACTGATGGACTTCCAGGCCCGCGTCTTCTTGTTTTTGGTGATGGAGCAAGTTGGGCATGATGGTTTCATTGTACTGAATGTCTTTGCATAACGGGATGGTAATAGGTTCGCAACGGCCATGGTGAGGTAAACTGTCGCGGTCGGACACGGTGGTGTGGACGACCCGGGTACCGAGGGTGACGATCACAAGTCCGATGACGAACACGTCGGGCCAGGTTGGGAAATGACGGCAGGACCGGTGCACGCTGCAGAAGAGAAGCCTCATGGTCGTCGAATTAGGCTGAACTTGGCTTGGCTTGCTGCTGTTTGAGAGGGCCCAGCACCCATATAGCCTTTTGTTGTTTTGATTTATGAAGGGAGCAAAGTTGTAATAAAGCGTTCTTAAGTTTGGGGAACCACTTACGTCTAGAGTTTGTGGTCACAGGTCATGGCAAAGTGTTAATTTGCGCTATTTACCTTATGCCATGATAAAAGCTGGTGATCTGCTTCGCTAGTACACAGCGAAATCCAGAGGACAACGAAGAAAAAACACAGGAAAACAAACTTCCCTTGGTCACTCGGCCTTTGCAAATGGCCGCTATGTCCATAGGAAGCGTTGGGTGAATGACGAACGTTCGTAAATACGGGTGCGTTATGATCGCAGCGCCTCATGTGGAGAGGGGTGTAAGTAATCTCAAACAGCGAAATTTAAGAAAGCGCGCTACGGCACTTGGATGCTGCCTTTGTCCATATTTAATAAAGAACAGAAGTTTTGAATAAAAAGAGAGACAGTTCGCATCAAGATATGTGTTCCATTTTTAGGTAATTAATCGCGGTTCTGCTTTGTATAAAAAGGAACCAGTTTCCAGCGCAACAATGCCCGGGAAATGTATTTCTTCATCACTGAATTGACCGAGCGTCTTGATGAATAGAAGATTAAAAACAACAAAACGAAAGTAGCTACTTTTAGAGTAAGTGTAAAAGCAAATAATTGTCTACCGAACCTGTCGAGTGGTAGATATTTAAAAATTGAGACAAGATATAGCGTATACCCCAATTTTCGTAAAATATCGCTTTGAACTACGTTTCCTAAAGCATGGTTTCGAAATACTCATCGAGTAACGATTTACGATCGACTGTTACATGAATATGTTTTGTGTGAAGCTGGTCGTCTCTTTTGCGCTCCTACGAGCGCTTACCACCACTTTCATTCTAATGCATCGTCTTATAAACGTGTTCCGTAAATAGACAAGTTTTTCTTTTACAATAGAACCTCATATGACCAGATATGGTGCGTGAAAGCTGCTCCTTTAGACACTCTTCTCCATAAATAGAAGTTCGGTACATCCTTGTTTGATTATATTGTATATTGCTTGACAGTACTCTTTTTTTGCTAGTACAGGATCCCAATGAGCGGTTCAATGCTAACGATATGCACTAGCTAACAGTGAAATTTTACATTGCGCGACCCTTGCTGCTGGTCACGGAACGTTCGACAGAAGAGAGTTCGCGCAACTAACATGGCGTTAGGATAGGGACTTCATCTGGGTTCTTTTTTTTCTGAAAAGCACTGTGAATTACGTTTGCTCGTTGTGCGTGCTGAGAGTAACTAAATACTCAACATGTTTCAAAGAATAAAATCAAATTTATACACGTCTTTCGGTACAAGCGAGTCCATGGGCCTTGGAAAAATAAACCGATCGCAGTTCTTCTTACAAATAAGCAAAAACTCATTAAAAGAGGCACAGCTACAGGTAGTGGACAACAAAGCACGAGTTTTCATTTCATAAAACGCTACCGCGAAATCACAAGATAATATAGATATAGGGTTCTATTGACAGTAGGAACTCGCCTTTGCGTTAACCTTATTTTTCTTCGCTTTTTTAATCTTAGCTGGAAGGCACAACTTTCTTCATTTTACTACAGTATAAATGAATCTGATATTGGTTAATCCGAGATTTATGAAGACAAATTTCAGGAAGGGGAGAAATTAAGATTGCTAGAAATGCAAATAATCTATTACCAATCATTTTACTACCACACTGAAGTTTTCTAGTATTTTTTTCTAATGTATTAGAAATGTTTACGTGATCACTCCAAATTTACGCGATCGCGATTCGCGTGAATTCACTTTTACGCGTCTAAACACTGCCGAATTTACAAAAAAATATACTTCTGTTAGCAGTAACAATTTAACATCCACTCTTTCTAGATGGCTATACTTTTAAAAATAATAGCAGCTCCGAACAGTTTTACCTCACGTAGAGCAAACTTTTGGGTACTCGGATAATACTCATATCTTTTGTCAACCAAGTCGGCTAACAAAATCGGATTTCTCTTGGAAAATCTTTTGATCTCAAGCTACTTTCAATAGATCTCCAATAAAAATGTATAATCGTGAATGTGTTTCAAATTTCTTGTCTAAGGCTTTGAAACATTGTGGAAACTTACAAGTTTCCTGATGGCGCTGGCCTCGCTACTAATACTTTACTCAAGTATACGAACCATCTTTTGGGTACCGTCTCCTCTGCGTTTCCCACTCGTCTCACCAAGCTGCTGTAGAGTGAAGCTGACGCTTTGACCCAAAAAATTAGCACGTGGAGTCAGGCGCAAATTGATTCTTAAAATGGTTGAAGACGAATACTTCTGGGGTAAGTCACTTAATTATAAACTAAGTAAAGAATATTTCCTGCTGTCACTTGGCGCTTTCTTTCCTGTTAATTACTTTCATACTTTTTTTCAAAATACCCACTGTTTGACCGCGTTTCCTTTCTTCCCAATTCCAGCCACGGAGTTAAGTGCTTCCAAAAATAAGGAACATGAATGGAGTGCTGTTAAAGACGAGCCTAGAGATGACGAAGACGTCTTGCAGATTCCTCGTCATAGCTTGATCATCAAGCAGGTATTTTAAACATACGGTTCAGTCGTAACCGGCTGAAGCAATGGGAGTTATAATGTGTGTTGTTATAGGCTGTTTTAAGTCTCGATGCGCCTGACAATGATGAGGTCGTTATTGAAGCCGAAACGGAAGGTTACATGAACGCCCCTGTGAAAGCCTTCATTGCTGTCATGCAAAAGGGCAAAGAACATCAGCGTCATTTAGATTTGGTTTTCCACGACAAAGTAACCCTGCGATTAGTGAAAGGAACAGGTCCTGTTCACCTGGTAGGCACCCATGGCGTGAGCTACAGATATGTGGAAGATGAAGATGACGGCTTGGAAGAAGAAGAGGAGATGGAAGAGGAAGAAATGCCCAAGGTAAGATATATATTTATGGTGAGTCCATTTTGCGACGATTCAAACGTACTGTTGGCGCGAAATGACAACTACAGTTATTTGGATTAGTGCGTTAGATTTACTTAGTAAGAAGCGTGATATTCCAATACGTTTTTAATAAGCATAAGAATATTAAGTATATTAATATAAGAATAAGAATAAGATATTCCAATAAGAATAAGTTTTTTCCCCAGAACTGTAATTCCATTACTTCCTGTTTGCCTGCACCTTGAAGATTGTCAGAAGTTGAGCATTACAATAAAACTCCAGTTTTGTCGGCGGAAATCAAAGAAATCACCGATTTTACGAACTAGCATGAAGGACTGCAGCGTGATCCTGCGATTGTAGCGTTGAACCCAACCCAAATCTTAAAATGGTCTGTCAGAAATAGTACCTAGTGCAAATTATGGCGGATTCTAATCACTGGGGATGTTTGTTTTTACTAGCACGTCGTTCTCTTAAACTTTTATCCAGTATTAAAACATTTGTACCATACTGTTAATTTTTCTCTCGTTACGAATCCCAGTGCGTGTTGGTTGTCAATTTTACGGATCAACAGGATAGTTTTTATGCCCTCTTGTATACTGTGCTATAGTTTTTATTATCGTTATTGATCCTTGGTGGAAAAGACTTAGCTTTCTCCATACTATTATTTTTGCATTGGCGAAGCTTGGGAAGAAGGCATTGAGATTTGCACATCACGCCTAAACTTATCCTACCTGTCCTTTTTTTCTGGCATTTACTGTTGGGACGTTTATTTATTTTTTGGGGACATCTTCAGTTTTGTTAAATTTATTCATCTTGGTTTTCTTTATTTTTGTCAACAAGCAGCCTGCGCCCAAGCGTAAGAAGCCTGACGATGCACCAGCTCCGGTCGCGCCGGCCGCCAAAGCCAAACGTGGTGGAAGAAAGTAGGAGAAGATGTTTTTCGCAAAAAAGAAGAAAGAATCATGTGGAAATTATGTGCGGCGGATCATGTTTTTCGCAAAAAAACAAAACAAAAAAACTTGTCAACATGTGTGGGTGATGATCTTTCCACCAAAATGAAACAACCTTATATTGAGGATGTGTGTTACGAATCGTAAATCATGGTGTGTATGCATTTCTTTACTTGGAGCGTTATACATGCCTAACCACCGAAATAATGTCGTATTTTATTCCTCCCGCGTTTCCACTAGAAGCTGGAAATTATGTCTTCCGCTGTAGGAAAACCATGACGATTTCTGTAGTGGGAAAAAATGTCGTAAATGCAAGAGTAAACTAAATGAAAAGCTAGAACTACAATAAGTCTCAACTGAAGGGAAAGAACTACAAGAACTAAAGTAAATAAAGCAACAAAATCATAGTGAGGCGTATACATACTGAAAAGGAGGAATATATCTACAATTCAAGTTTTTTTTTCATTTTTGAGCATGGTTCGTTACAGTTTCCGTATTATGTATTATACAAGCCTAATTTTGTTTTCCGAATTTTGATGGGTTTTATTATGAATGTTGAAATGAACTGCCAAAAAATCCCCAAATTTTTTGGTTTACACGAGGAGTTGTTTCATTTAGCTTGACATTTCCCTCAATGGGAAAGAAAGAGCATAATTGTCTTATTCACTTTTTAATGCCAGTTTCCTAGGCTGTGCTACATGATTAACAATCGAGTTAAGAAACCACGAAACAGACCGCACCTGAAAACGCCTAGGTGATTATTCTGGAAAATAATGTTTTCCCAGGGCAAGGAAAAACCAACTCGTTACCGAAAATAAACACCTTAGTGTGTCAACAGTTGTTTCGTAACTGTTACAACAGCATAAGAGATGGTTGGCGTAACTACAGTAATCCGTGGACCTGAAATCGGCTTGATAGTTCCAACAGCACGTTTCTATATAGCTGTTGGCAGGGCTTTTCTCACGTGTGTTACAAGCAGGCCTTGTTCGCTTCTCAAATAAAACACATGGCAGTAGTGCTTATTATAATAACAAGTCATAATCGTGATAACGAAACGAAAACACCACGCGGACCGTCCGGAAAAATGGAAACATTGCCAGTTTCCCGACAATCGTTTATTTACCCGCTGTGTGGGCAAAATGCCAGAAACCACTGGCGCAAAGTTTTGTTATTTAAATCAGAATTTGCCATAGAGAGGCTGGCCCAACGAGTTTTGTTCGCTCCCAACGTTCAAGACGCAAAAATAATTTCCGATAGGAGGCGGTTCCGGTAGTGTGTGGGGGGAGAAGGGTTAATATGCAATGTTTGGACATCTTCTAGGTTAACCATTATAAAATAAAGCTTCCGAATGGGGGGTTAAAACACCCTGGGTACGGCCTTGGGTCATAAGCATTCATTCCATTCTTGAAGTTAAAGAGCAGTAGACAGCCAAAAACAACTTGGTCTTATAAAAAAAGAGCAAAAAATCTAATTTCCGAATACATGTTTCTTTTTCCTAGGTGCGAAATAATAACGAAGATATTTAGGAAATAAGAAATCTGACATTCAAATTTTCACGCCAGTGACGTCACGATTCTCAAGGGCGGGAAAAGGCCAAAACTTTGGAAATAAATATCTCCAGAACTGGTGGTTAGAAAAAACTGAAACAAACTTCTTTATTTTTAGAATAATGATTATTATAATAATCCATCAAAATCTCTACATGCGTTTTCGGCGTCCGTTGTCTATGAAATTCAAATTTTCACACCCGTGACGTCACGCTTCTCATGGCGGGGAAAAGGCCAAAACTTTGGAAGTAAATATCTCCAGAACGGCTGGTCAGAAAAAATCGAAATAAAATTCTTTATTCTTAGATGAATGTGTATTGTAATAATCCATCAAAATCTCTATTTACGTTTTTGGTGTCCATTGCCCTTTAATTGTATGTAGCGTATTTTCCTTTTCAATTGTACGTAGCGTATTTTCCTTTTTAATTGTAATTGTATTTTCGTTTTGGAATGGTATCTTTATTTATAGTTTTTGTGTATGCTAGAATAGGCTTATATTTTTTCTCTATGTTGATATTTTGTTTTATTTTGCTTTTCCATGTGTGCGTCTATAAGTTTATTTGCTTTTTCGTTTATTACTGCAGTTTCTGTTGGTATGGATTACTGATTTTGTTTTGGATTAGGTTGGAAATACGTTCCAGATAGTACCAGCCGGAGGATCAGTTACGGAGCGTGGTCCTTACGGGCCGGGTAATTGCCCTTTAAACTGATGTGAGTTGGACGAGACTACAGCTTTAACCTGCGTTAGCTTAACCCAGAGCTGACTTTAGGATATTTCTAAAGATAATCGCCAGGCTAAAACGATCTGGTAAAGAAATCTTTGAAGAGGGTACCCACAAAGAACATCTGATGACATAGGGTCCTCCGAGCTTGTAAAGTGCTACACTAAAGCCTCAATAAGCGGTAATCGATGCGTTTTGTTTCTCAGACGATCAACTGCTTGGAAGGATTTGTGTGATAGGTGGGTCTTACACAGTCTTAAAAACGAAAAATAAAACTGTCTGGGTAGTGTTCACTCTCATAGGTGTCCTAATGAATCTTCATTGTCGAAACCCATGCCATGGCCGTCAATCCCTTGGCAATCCTACTTAAAGCAAGGAAGTATTTCGTTCTTAACACGTAAATTGTTTTCATTGTTGTCAAGTTGTAAAGGAAGGGAGAAAAAAAATGGCGTAAACCCTAGAGGACGGAATTATTCTGCCCAGCTAAAATGCTTTCCCAAACAATACTCCCATTTCTTCGCAATGCGTGCTCGTCTCGTGCCAAATCCGCCCCGGGGGGAAGTTTCTTAGCCGTTTGTCCAATCGGGCTCCGTTTCTGCAAGGGACTGTTTCAAGTATGCGAGTTCGTTAATTAACTGTTCTCCTCCACTCTCTGCGTCTGTTTAACCAGCCCGTGTGTAAATCCATTTCCATGTTTAAACACCCTGAAAGCGAAAACTTTGGAATCCGAAACTAGATTTTCCAGGGTCGCTTGGCGTGTTTGGGTCCCTCCTCGAACCCTCGTCGAACTCGTACCTGTATAGCACGGGCGTCAAATATCTCGCACATAGAGCTCAGTGTGTAAGTGTGGTTGGGGGGTTTTAAGTTTCGTCACAGCATGACCGCGATAAATCCTTCAACGATCATAGGCTCTATGTTTTTTCTGGTAAACACAGTCTCTCCTTGCCAAGTCGTTAGGGTGCGATCCATTGATTCGGGCTACCTATTGTTGTCACGCAAAGATTGACACAGAGCGGCTGAAAGGGTGCGAGTTGAATACTCCGGACACTGGCTCGCTGCCACCGGAAGGACGTTAAGAAGAATTACGCCCCTTTGGTCAAGTACCCGTATCCAAATCGACGAAAATACGCGCCTGGGAAGGTAGAGTAAAAACCAGTCTGAAGATAACGACAGATTGACATGCCCACCCAGTCAAAATCGCACCCAAAATAGAAAGGCATTGATATCTGGCCCCTATTTCGCACGCGATACTTCTCCAAGTTTCCGCATAGACGAACTCGAACGATACACATATCCTAACTCGAGCTGGAAAGCTGCCAGTGAAAACCCAAAGTACCTTTTAGGGTCGCTGGAGGAAATCTGCACCATATTAGAGCGTTTCGTCTTTGTGTCGACAAAAGATTTTAAAAAAAACTCATTCGGCTTAACAAGTTGGATGTACTGTACGCTTCAAGCGAAAATGGAACTTGTCAGGATTTAAGGACAATAATGCGTAGCACAGCGATTGGGAACCCTCGTACTGGACACAAAAACTCCTCCCCTCTGATCCGGACTAAATCCCCGCCTCTTTTCGGCGTTCGGACGGTAGCTGTGGCAGTTTGTCGGCCGGTAGAGCCGGTGGCGGTACTCAAAAGTTCGTCCCAGAAGATAATAGACCTATTTCGTTACCAGGCCTCCCACCAGCAGTTAATTTACCCATTTTCTTGCACCCTAAGGAGCAATACAACCTGGAAAATGAATTAAATTGATTCTGATGAGAATTTTTTTTATTTCGGCGCTTGAGATGTTGTTGACGTGACTTACGGTGAAATGGGTGAATAGGTGATTATAAGGGTGCGTAGATAGGTGAATTGGTGATGAATGTGTCCCCAATCACATTAGTGAGCTGTTTTAGCTTCTCTGCGGATTAGTACTCGTAACGTACGAAGCGAGCTGTATCACAAGTCACGAGCGTGGGGATGATTGATACAGGTCAGTGGAAATAAGTCCTACCAATGAGATCGATCTTGCAATTTTTATACAGTGTGCTCTGTCGCGTCAGCTAACGTCTCATACATATATGTGCTATTCTGACAATGCGGAAACAAATAAGGCTGAGTTCGCCCTTCTAGGGAGACACATTTCCGCCGTTCCCCTTGGAAACCAGCCTTGTGAACAATACTCCTCAGCTGATTTCAGTCTAGCCGCCTATAGCTTTTGCTGGATATTTTTTCTTAATATTTTACTCACCCAACGTGAATCCATATAGGCAATTTAGGGTAAGCGAAAGATTTTTTAAAATCCTTCCGAAATTGTACGTCCTTGGCATAATTTCAAAGGTTTTAACATCCTTCGTATAATTAGATGATCGTTTAGTTCAACGATGGATCACTTGGAAGGACAACTTGGTCTTTCCAACGGTTTCGATCGCCTTGTGTAAGGATGTTTTCTTACATTAGGATTCATAGTGTTGAATGGAGCACAGCTTTACAACTACAAGAGACCGCTTGCGAAATCCTTGTACAGATTTGTATCCGAGTACGTCCGTACCCGTAAATTTAATTTATCCGTACCCGAGTTACAGACAAGGATTGCGAAATCCTTATACAAGAACAGTTGACGTACAGCTCGTACTCCGTGTTCATCATTTACTCATGAGTATCAGTTGAGTCCACAAAAGTTAAGAGAATTCATGATTTGTGGTATACTTTTGATTCAGTCCATAAAGGACTACACTGTAATTTTTTTGGTAAATTTACAATTGCAGCAAAAAATTATAAGGACTTTACTGTAAAAATATTTTTAAAATGTATTTCTACAACAAATTCGTGGTTAAAAAATCAGTTTTGTAAGTATTTTCACAGTGAAGTCCTTGTATTTTTTTGCTGCACAACGAATCATTGTAAATTCTCAAAATACTTTTTTTACTGTGTAGTGAGATTGTTTTGGAAAGCGGGGTGGAAATTACGCAAAGGTACACGACTTGACATGTCGACTCAACAGTTGAACAATTTTTTTTACTCATAAGTGCACTAACTACAAGAAATTAACAATGGTACTCCACACAACCCAATACATCCCCACTAATAATGGCGGTCTGCTGTCGCCTCTATTGTCTTTTGAATGAAAGTGAGCATTTTGTATCATTGGTAGTGGAAAATAACCGAACATTTTAAAAATAAGCGTCGCTCGGACGAGCTTTAGCAGCAAAAGTGTCGTAACTCGGATATTAAACAGATTTTTTTTCTTTTGTTTGGTTTATGAAGGGGGGTCGGGAGAATTTTCCGTGACTTCCTTTCTATAATCTGGTATCTTTTAGAAACCGTAATTTAACGTTAAACATGCAACCTTGCGCACAGCGTCGAGTACATTACCGCAGCTGGTACGAACTCGTCTATGTGTGCGTGCGATTGACGTATTTACGGCTAACAAGAGCCTATTTCATGAGCCTAAATTTTCCTCGTGCGAAAGGGCTGACACATGAGGGATTTAGCGGCAATGAATTCCAAAAGGGAGGCGTACTCCTTTCTACGTACCCGAGTTCCGTTCCGAAACTGTCTCATCTGTCATCTGGGGAAGCGAAAATATATACATTAAATTAAGCCTATCATAGTTCTTCCCTATCTTCTTTTCGTATGACGGAACAAAGTTCCAATTGAAGCAGCAAGCTTGCGTTGGGAGAAAATACGACTCTTCGTGAACCCCTGGGACCAGTATAATTAAAGTTGAACTGGTCGTCTATAGTTCTCCTTTCTAAAGGAGAGATGGTCTATTTATGGTCCGTTTGCAGAACATGTTGTAGCTTCGAGGTAAATTAGATTAGTCATTGATTTTCTTCAACATTCCCCGCAAGGCCTTTGCCAAGGAAGATTCTTTGTCAAACCCTTGTCGACCTCGTACGTTATCGACAGGGAGTGTGGCAAAATATGGGCAATGCACTCAATAGAAAGAGGTAAGACTTGGTTTGGCGGAATGTCAAGTAGCCGTTTGGGTTTTGGATTTATCGCTTGTCGTGTGTAACCGCTCCAGTAATGTCAAATTGGGACGGTCAGGTTTTGATTTAAGCCAGTTCATGCCCAAAGTTGTGTGCTCCGAAAGCTTAGCTTAGGGGCAACTCACGTTTCTTACGCCTTTCCGATGATGAAAACCACTGGGAAAGTGTCTACACACTGTAAAAAAAAATATTTTGTGAATTTACAATGATTTGTTGTGCAACAAAAAAATTATAAAGGACTTCACTGTAAAAATACTCACAAAACTGATTTTTTAACCACGAATTGGTCGTAGAAAAACATTTTAAAAGTATTTTTACAGTAAAGTCCTTATAATTTTTGCTGCAATTGTACATTTACCATTTTTTTTACAGTGCATCCGAAAGCGGGCAGGAAAGGACTCGAAAAGGTCAGAGCGTGTCTTGCGCGTTTTCCCTAGCAATTGCGAGAAAACCTAAATGTAGATACTATACATGCATAGTTCCTTTCTCTCGCTTCTCTGCTAAGAGTGAAGCTGAGGAAAATCGATGCTCCGCCCTTCCACTTGACAGTGCTCCAAGCACTTATTTTTGTATTTACCCCCTCCAACGGATGAGGTACTCCCCTGGTCCACGTGCTCAAAAATCCTCCCCGCATTTATTTATTTCCCTAGCCAATTTTTGAGAATTTTGCTAAGATACGCAAGTCATAAAAGAAGGAGGCACAATTGTGCACAGGCGAACTCAATTTCCGGACTGTCGTTTCCTGGCCTATCTCTGAAGAAAAAGATTAATGGCACTCGAAGTTGTATGGAGTCATTTTCTTTTTATTCCATAAGCTTGCTTACATCCATTCCCCCCTCCCCTCTCGATGTCTTTATTGTCTCTCATATACACAATTATTACAGTAAATAATGCGCAGTGGGATGGAAAATCCAAAGCGGGCCAGGACAAACGCGTACCTTGGCCGTGATTACGGTATGAATCGCTTATTATTGCTGCCTACCAAGGCTAGAAAAATTGGCGCTCTGAATAGTCTCTCATACAGCAGAAATAATCTAGCCTGAATGTGTCTAATTATTACCCGAGAGAAATCGCGCGCACTTTGCTTACATACGAAGTTGGCTAGATACTGTCGCTGTAGAAGGGTTTTGTCGCTCCCCCTGCCGTGACTCTATGATATTATCTAAGAGGATTTACCGAGTTCCGAGCAATTTCAAGGTGGGGCTTATAATTGCCAAGGTTTTTGCTTTGTTACATGGCAATGCGTTTATGGAGCCTTTAATCCGAAACGCAACCGGAGCATGCTATCGAGTAATGGAGAAAAAAAAAGGTTAGAAAAAGTACGAGAAACGCATAAAAAAATGGAAACAAAAGTATGAGCTTCTGCGATCTATATCTAGCAGTACATAACCATTGCTTTGAGAAAGCTCCTTTATATAGAGCGACTTCCTGGGGAAGTGTTGCAATCCCTAGAGTCTCATGGACGACGTTACAATGCCGTGAACGATAATGGTGATGAAGACGATGATATATCCCGCGCCTCAAGAGCCAAATACCCAACAAGGCAGGTGAAGATGACAGATTCACCCTAGCAGGTTATAATTTTAGGTTCAGTTGTCATTTAGGTGGAAAAGAACTGTCCGATTTGTCACTAGTAGGGAAAGCCTTCCTTGATGTGGCTCGTAACGATAGTAATGCGATATATTGAAACTCAAATTCAGCGTTTCTAACAGAAAATGAACACTTATAAAGGTCTACGGTATGCAATTTTACATTTCCCATTCCGAAAGTTGTAAAATTTCTCACTAAGAAAATTTCTCACAAATTTCTCATTATGAAATTTTAAATTAGTCACTATGAAAAGGCCTGAGTTTGAACCTGAACTTCTAATTGACCATAATATGTCGGTTAGGTCTGAGCATGTCCACACTCAAAAAACAGTGGAAGAATGAGACTCGTTTTGCTTCACAGAAATCCTTCCAGGAAACTACGCCCCAGGCAGCAGAATATTCTTTCGTGTGAAATAATATTGTACCGCCGCTGTTGACAAGTTTCGATAAGCATTTCTGTTAATAAACTCCGTAAAACATTTTTTCCCATGCAGCTAGCTAAACAAATCTAGAGCGATATTACTAAGAGAACTCTCTAAACTAAAGATTCATTTTAATGCCGAACTTTTTCTTCGTAGTGCTACAGCATACCCAGCAATAATGTCTTTCATTAAAAGTGCTATATGATCCTCTAGGAGGAAAGGGCCACATTGTAGACAACTCTAATTGGTCTGTATATGTGAAATGTTATAGGTTAATTGGTTTGTGTATTAATTTTTGTAGGCACCGTATAGATCAGCCAGCAAAGAGCAAAGGCTCACGCTGGTTGTAAATAATTTTTTTAAAAATCAGTAAAACCTTCAAAAACACCAAAATTTATACACATATTACTGTGAGTTGGGATACTTCGGAGTTTGTATAATTTTCGTTCGTTATGATAGTTGGTTAACGTCATTGCTCCTTTTAAAAATCTTTCGCTCCTTCGTTGTGCTTTATTATTTATTACTTTTTAAATTTTATTACGTTGTTACTCTTAAAACGTTCTCAAGGAATTGACAAATCGAAATGCCCACGGTAGCTAGTCCGTTTTCTTTGGGCTTCTTACGATCTCGAGATTTTTTTTCTAAGTAATTTATTAGGCGTGAGCTAGGCTCGTTGCCGTTTCGATCTCGAGATTTTCACGTAGTAATAAACCCACATTCCGACTAGGCCTTCGTCGCCCGTCTGTCTGTCAATTAACAAAATCGGGAAATGCAAAGTAAATGTTCTGGACCGACAAGAGTGAACTATGTTGTATAGAGTCAATACTGTCAGTCATGGAAAGTGGAATGTATAGTACGTTATTCACCACAGAGCGCCATTGCATTTCTGATACATTGGCTGTGAACATTTTCTAAGCAAAATGGTCTTCGTTATACTGCCGTTTATGTTCTGCATTTGTGGATGCCTTTTGTGGTTGATCCAGTTTTGCAATAGTTTACAATGAATTCTAACTTTTCGACGACTCGGCCAAGCACGCCAAAATTTTGCTGGCTAAATAAAACACGAAGGACAAAACTAACAAGTCCATTTGAAGCAAAGACCAGTGCAATATAACTTGGCACAACACGATAGCGCAATCGTGTGTCACCTTAATAAATAAAAAAATAATTTCTACGATGTCAAGACAATCTTGAATGGCAACAAAGGGCTTTACCGTAAATAAACAAAGTGCTTTACCATAAATATGTTGCAGCTAAAGTAAAGTATGTTAAATCAATAAACAGGTGTAAATTCCGGGAAAACGAGCTTACCAGTACTGCTTTAATCTTGGTTCAAGATCGTACGTCTTTATAATAGCGATGACTGGAGAAAATTTGCCTCTGTAAAGAATTGCCCTTTCCTTTTCCCCCTCCCCCGACCCAAAATCCTGGATACGGCCTTGACTTACCACCCTAAACCCTTATTTAGTGTAGTCAATACGGTGGAGCCCATTTAAGAGCAACTCGGTTAGCGGCAAAACTCGCCTACTATAAGTGAGTCTCAAGTCCTTTTTCACTCCCGTTTCACACAATGGAGACGCACTTCAGATTAATGACAAAAGCTCACATTTCGACAAATAATTTTCCTTCACCATTGGATATCTTACAATGGTATATATCGAATAGATCCGGTTAATAACAACCAACTAAGGACGCGCGTAAGAAAAATATCTAAAAGCAAGAGGCCGACAAGTTCCAAGAAAAGCTTCTAGGAGTTCCTATTTAAACGCACTTCAAACAAACCTTTCACCTGTCACAGTTATAGAATTTCTGTTCTGCATTTCGCGATCTCCAATTAGTTACGTAGTAGAATGGGTGTCAGAAAGATGTCTAAGAAGAAGTACACAGCTTTATCGTTAGCCCAGCTAGTTGGAATGTTGAAAAAAAAATGAAACACAAGTGTCGATTGCTCCAAGCCTTATTGATCCAAGTATTATTACAGAAGTTTAAAAGGATAAGAAATTTTGCACGATTGACGAGAAAATTTGAATCTAGACCTGAAAAAAAAAACACAGAATGCTACGCAACGTTCAATCACTGACTATTTTTCGACCAAGTAGAAAAATACCTGTTTACCTGTTATGTTATTTGCAATGTTTTATTAAGTATTATTTAATGCAAAGATATAGTGGTATTTTCACTCAATGGGTAAGTTTAGATGTTAAAAATACTCAACTCGGATAACACCAAAACCCGCGTAAAGGACAAGCCGACTAGTCGGTCCCCGGGCCCTTGCTGTTAACCGGGGTTCCGCTTTATTACTTTTCAATTTTATTTTATTTTGGTAACACTCTTAAACTCTGATGGAAAGAACATGTCAAACTGTCGCGCACTGTCACATTTTCCACGCCTATCATAAACTACAACTTGTCAGTTACATTTCTAGAGGAATTATTTCTGCCATAGGGTCCAACATTAGATTCAGGCTCATGGAAAAGTAAATGACCTCCGTTGTTAGTCCTTTCTCTTTCCAAGTATCAATTACGGCTGACGTTGTATCTTTCACCCGAAAACTCTGGGAAAATGGTTGAATTTTTTCTTGTCTGCCGTTATAGGTCATCATGGGCTCTTTCTGTTATTCCAGTTCCCGAGCCGAATTACCGTTCCGGGAAGCGGGTTGCGACTAAAGAGCGTGAAGAAGAAAAAGAGGAGGGCCGATATCTAATTTCTTCTCGACGTTAGCCTAAGGCCGAGGAGCAGGCACCAAAAAACGATGGTCATGGAAACAAACTGCTCTTCCCCCTTAGAAAGCGTGTTGTGGTCTGACTGGACGATTGCCGCCTCCCTGATAGTGCTGGGCTTCATCAATATCGTGGTGTTAGTGGGCAACTGCCTGGTGGTGATGGCTGTGTTCCTGAGCGCCAAGCTCCGTACAGCCACCAACTTGTTTATCGTCAGCTTAGCCATTGCGGATTTGTTAGTCGGAGTGGCAGTGTTGCCTTTCAGTGCCACGTTGGAAGTGTTTGACGTTTGGATTTTCGGTGAGTTGTGGTGTTCCGTCTGGCTCGCTGTCGACGTTTGGATGTGCACCGCCTCCATCCTCAATTTATGCGCCATTAGCTTGGACAGATACTTGGCCGTCACCCGGCCGGTCCTCTACCCCAGTCTGATGACTTCGCAGCGTGCCAAAGGACTTATTGCGGCAGTGTGGATTCTCAGTTTCGTCATTTGCTTCCCGCCCCTCGTCGGCTGGAACGACCGGCACTCCTCCGCCTGGTGGGAGCGGATGGCTGAAACGAACGCCACTGTCGAGTGCAGCCACACATGCGAGCTCACCAATGACCCGGGCTATGTGCTCTACTCCGCCCTCGGTTCGTTCTACATTCCCATGCTCGTTATGCTCTTCTTCTACTGGCGGATCTATCGGGCGGCTGTCCGGACCAGCAAAGCTATTAACCAAGGATTCCGGACGACCAAAGTTAGAACTGTTTCATTATTTTTTGTAGGCTCACCTTAACTGCAGTCCTAGCCTACCTATTGTCAATCTCTGCCGTCTTTGAACAATGGTGCCAAGCGGGGTTGCGCTGAACGTGTCGTACATGACATCACTTGCAGGGATGGCGACCGATGAATGCATTCTCCTTTGCCACACGTACAGTGTAAAAAAATTTTTGTGAATTTACAATTGCAGCAAAAATTATAAGGACTTTACTGTAAAAATACTTTAAAAATGTATTTCTGCCACAAATTCGTGGTTAAGAAATGAGTTTTGTAAGTATTTTCACAGTGAAGTCCTTGTATTTTTTTTTGCTGCACAACGAAACATTGTAAATTCTCAAAATAATTTTTTACAGTGTAGTCAATTCAGAGTCAGTGTTGTGTAATTTGTCAAAAAATAAATAGTATTACATTACAATTACTTTCTATTTAAAATGTACTATTCCACTACAATTACACTTGAATAACGAAAATAATCGTTCCATTACAATTATATTTGTAAAGTAATGCATTTTTTTTAATGAGTGTCAGGCGTAGGCTCGCGCCTATTGCCACTAAGTAATGCATTACTTTGCCGTTACTTTCGTTAAAAATGTTTTATTTTACATTGAAAACTGTTCCAATTTTCCAAGTTTTTAACTAGACGAAAAGTAAAGTAAGTCTTCTTACATAAGCTGTTATGAAAAGGATAGTAGATTAATTACACAGAAATTTTTTAATGCCAAATGAGTACTTCACACTTTACATACTGGATGCCGTTTATTTACTTTACTTTTGTGATAGCTTTAATAGCTTGGGAATGTAACTACAAACTTTCGTGACTATGCGTTTAGTGTATCGTTAGAATTTTGACTGATAAATTTTCTAATGAGAAAACGCACGTTAAACACGATGTAACTTTTGTCTCCTCGGGTTAGACGGTAGTAACAAAACAAACAACTCCTAGTTGGAAGGCTAGTTTTACATTATCTTAAGTTGTTAAGCATCATAAAATTGCTTAACAGAGAAGAGACACACCTGCGTCTATTAGTTACACAATCATACGTTAGGTTCATTTTTGCTACGAGAAAAAATTCAAAGCGCGAAATGCTAATATTATCCCTACCCTCTTTTACTAAACATTGTAATTATAAAAGTTAGTCTTACATAAATATGGGGCGGAGAAACGAAAACGGGAAAGAACGCTTAGACCTTTCGTTCACAATGTTACATCCAACACACGTGTGTTTTGGGTGAGACATCCGAAAATACTAAGTTGTTTGCGTATTCTTTCCTTCAACTCCTAACAAACCTGTCTCCCCTTTCATACGCCAAGAAACGGGTAAATAAAGAATAACGCAGCTAAAGCGGAACGCAATGATAAGGTTTGCCTTTCCGTAGCTCACTACTTGCCAATAATTATCTTGTCCCAACCGTCACTCCGCCCCCCCCCCTCCCTTCACGACACCCTTTAGTCTTATGGACGAATAACATGGGGAATTCGGGGATGGTTTCTCAGTAATGGTTCTGTCAACTTCGAATCAATGTTGACAGTAAAGTTGTTCTTATTAATATCTAGTACGCTTGATCGAGATTTTTTTAAAAAATGATTACATTAAATTTAAAAACTCTAGGCGAAATTTTTCACATTTTGAAAAACAGAAAAATTTAATATCTGGCTTTCTCGTGCAGTAGATATCTTTTTTCTATATTTTTTGGTGAAAACAAGATTCAAATCCGACGATTCGTTTTTACGAAATCATTTATTAAAATTTGAGAATTCTAGTCATGATTTCGTAAAAACTACTCGTCCAATCTGAATCTTTCTTTCAGCAAAAAATAAAGCAGAAAGATATCTACTGTACAAGAAAACGAGATTTTACATTTGTCAAATTTTTCGAAATATGTAAAAATGTTCCTACAGTTTTTAAATTTGATTAAATCAGATTTTTAAAGTCTCCATCACATGCACTAGATATTAATAAGAACAACTTTACAGCCAACATTGATTCGAAATTGACAGAACTATTATTGAGAAACCACAACCAGAACTCCCCATGTTATTCGTCCATAAGAGGGGTGTGTATACCGGGGCCTTTAAGGGCAATGGACAACAAAAACACAAATAGAGATTTTGATGGATTATTACAGTACACATTCATCTAAGAATAGAGAATTTTGTTTCGATTTTTTTCTGACCAGCCGTTCTGGAGATATTTATTTCCAAAATTTTGGCCTTTTCCCGCCTATGAGAAGTGTGACGTCACGGAAGCCAAAATTTGAATGTCAGATTTCTTATTTCCTAAATATCTTCGTTATTATTTCGCACCTGAGAGAAAGATATCCGGAAACTAGATTTTTCGCTGTTTTTATAAGACAAATTTGTTTTTTGGTGTCCATTGCCCTTTAAGGCAGCAAAGTTCCAAAGTACAACTTCTTCCCCTTCTACCTTTCTTTACAGGTTTTCTACTTTTTCTCTAAGAAACCAAAGTCATCGTAATTGTAATGTTATTTGGCCTTTTTAAATTTATTAGTAAATTACATTACAATTTTAGATAGAGTAAAATGTAATGAGTCCATTACATTACCTTTCTACAGAGCGAAAAAGGTAACGAGTACATTACAATAACTTTAAGAAAAGTAATTGGCATTACAAATTACCCTGACTTGTAAACTACACAACACTGATTCACAGGATCAAAAACTAGGTGAAATAAAAAACACAGCATCACTGTAGTTATAGAACGATAGACCCATTTTGGTCCCGTGCAGGTGCAATTTAAGGTCATGCACGACACTAGGGGGCGGATCGCCCGAGAAACCGTTTTTCGAGGGCGCCAAAAAAATTGAGCGTTGACACTTTCACGGTTTTTTTCTCTAACATTCTTTTTTATTTATCAAGGAGGGCAACGCCAAGGGGCGTGAGAAGAAAGGCGACGGAAAAGTCGAGAAAGAACGCCTGACACTTCGAATTCATAGAGGGAAACCTAAAGGTTTAGCGCCCTTGACGGGGGCTTTATTGGCCGCCCATGGACCGCCGGGATTAGGGGCGGCTTTGGCTGGTTTGGGTGGCCAACAATCGGCCGAGGCGTTGGCTCAGGCACGGGAAAATTTGCGAAACTCTTGGAGTGTAGACGCCACAGAACCCTCGCTGGAAAATGGTCACGTGAGCTCGGAAGCGAACTGCGAAGGACAAACTAGTCCCTGGCACCCTGGACCGCGTTCTACGTACTGCGAAGCTTGCACCAACCCCACGAATCAGCCGGTCAACACCAGTGGTACGTGTCATCATGTCAAAGTATCTACCATGAGCCACAACAACGGTGTGGTGGATACCGTCAGGAGTATCGGCAACGGAACCCGGAACCATCGAGCCGAGACGACGGGTTATTCTGTCCTCTATACCCGTGTCCCGCCTACGGGTAGCAACGGCTCTCCCCAAGTGTTGGAACGCTCGCAGTGCTACGTGTCTTTGCCGCCAGGCACGCGGAACAAGCGCGCGGCGGAGAATTGGCTCAATTTGTGCAAAAAGTCGCTGGCAGAGCATAAACAATCTTCGGAAAACGCTCCAGTGTCACGGAGTGCCGTAGGAACCCCTGCCAATCCCGTCGCGGTACCCAAATTATCGAAGCGCAATATCAAAGCTCAAGTCAAACGCTTTCGGACGGAAGCCAAAGCTGCCAAGACTTTGGGAGTGATCGTCGGCGGCTTCATCCTTTGTTGGTTACCCTTTTTTACGATGTACGTTATCCGAGGTTTTTGCCCCACCTGTATTCCGCCCTTGTTATTCTCGGTGCTCTTCTGGTTGGGCTATTGCAATTCTGCCATCAACCCCTTCCTGTATGCCAGGTTTAGTCGAGATTTTAGATCGGCCTTCCAAAAGATTCTCTGTCGCTGCGTCTGCACGCGGGAAGCGCACCCTAATACGGTCCCTACCGCCGGAATCACTTCCATACCTGAAGATTCGGAAAATGATCAATAAAAAAGCAACAATAAATTTCAACAATAATATACAAGATTCCTTCATGAGAAAGTCCGCTGCGGAGAAAAAAATGTCAAAAAAGGTACTGTGATTATGTAAACACATTCCACGAGAAATAATCTCTTGGGTTGGTTGAACTGCCTCTCAGCGTTTGGTTGCATTTGTCATGTCCACATAGGTAGCAATGCATAATTTATGTGGGAAATGGCTCCTGGCCCACGTCACGGTTTCATTTTCCATTGAAAAACAACAGAGCGGAAAAGTACCCGCTACCGGCAAGTACTTGGCAAGATCCGTCAGCACTTGAGCCGATTACCGTTGGGTGAACTGTGGTAGTGTTAGCTCAGTTACATCCGTTCCCTGTGACCTTTCTCGTTCGGTGAAAGAAACAGAACAGGTATCCGGTAACAGTTCGTTATTTAACAGAAGTACACACGTAACGCGCCGCATGTGACGTCAAGCCCCACCTATAGTGGACGCGACAAAGAAAGATAACTTTATTCCTGCTATCGAGAGTGACGCTAGCACACATATATTAGAGCGTTTCTTCATTGCAAGAGCAACGTACCGGAGCTAGAATAACAACTAGATGCAGAAGTTCAGACGATTTGACCTTTGCTATCTCTTCGTGTCTACTTCTCGAAATGCTATTCCAACACGCAAGTTCGTAACAAATTTACGAATTTTTCATGCCAGTCAAGAGACAGTTTCACGAAACCTTCCCTTTTATCTATCCGTGATTGACTTACCAGCACGATACCGCAAGGTACTGTAGCAGAACTTGGAGGATCTCAATGGAGGCATCGTGAGTGGGAGAAAAAGGCTTTTATTTATTTTCTGAAGGATACGATGGCAAGTTCTTTTAAATAATTCAGAACATAGCAAGTTGCCGTTTACACCATCCCCTCCTTTTTTTTATTTGCTTTCACCCCATTCAAAGAAACCCCTTTAGGCTAGACATAGTCATCGTTTTGTAATACATAGGGCTAAAAGCAAGAAAAATGTTCTATACGGACGGAAAAATCTTCTAGTCATATTATGTGTTGTATCAGTTTTCCCTTTATTTTTTCATCTTTATTTATATGTTTTTATTTCAGCTGTAGCCGATCTCTCTGTGGTTGTTTCCTTTAAGGGAGAGAAAAGATAAAGAGATGAGTTCTATGTTGTGAAACCCTGCATTTCTTTTACGTTTTCTTGGCGGAAGGAATAACAAAAGTTTACCATGTATTTTTTTTTTACTGGTAGGTACCCCCCCATGTACAGTATTGTAATCAAAATCGAGTAGGTTTTACACCCAACGGATGAAATTGCTAATTAGCCAAGGCATTTTGGGGGAATTTGCTATTCGCTGTCACAGGGTAACGATATATATGGGTTGTTACGTGCAGTACTCTTTACTTGTATCAAGTGGATTCCCCGACCCCACCTGCAAGCAAAATACTCCTTGTATGCTCCCTCCTCCTTCCGGCTCCTGTCAAAGCCAAAATACGTTGCGTTTTATAAACACTTTAAGAGAATGTTCCGCAACTCAGTTATGTAAATGGATAAAGGCGATCTAATAAAAATTCACGTTTGTTTTTTGCAAAACTGGTCTTGCTACTCCTTTTAGTGTCACATAAGCGACACATTTGCATTTCTATCGACTTTAGAGACCAGGGACTTTAGAGACATGTATACACAACTATAAGAGAAATTCTCTTATTTTAAGCAGAAAGAAGCTGTATCGAGTGAAAGAGCATAATCCCATGTCAGTAATAGCAGTACGCAATCAAAGTGGTAAAGAGCTTTGCTCCATTTGGGAGCCCTTCATCATTTCTTTTCTGTTCAATAATTCCGGATGGAGTGATTAGGGATTCTCAACGGTCGTGTCGTTCCCAGAAAGTAATGCAAGACTGTAATATAATTCTTATTTAGTATTTTTCTCCGCTTCCCCGATTGCAGAACATGCGGTTACTACATAGCAAAGATGGAAGATACTTTTATCCCTTTACCTTTTTTTTTCGGGGTTGGGGTTTCCATGTATATAATTGTATGACCAGACAAAGTCCATACATAATTCAAAGGGGTAAGAGTTGAGGGCCCGATCTGCCTTTTCCGTGGCTTTAACCTAAATTGTCTTCCCTGGCTGCTCATCTAATCCTTAAAAGACCGAGTCAGTAAGTCTTGCTGTCTATCGAGTATTCTGGATTGATCACGTCGTCTTGGCGTGCTACAGCAATCAGTTTCTTCTTTCGACCCCTAAAACCCCGCTATTCCCCCTCCGAAGCTTCAAAAGAAGAGCAACTTTTCATCTCGTTCCAAAAATGCCCGATCTGTTTGCTTTTTCCCTTCTTGTCACTCTTGCACTCTTCGTGTCAACTTAATCCTTGGGATTCCCCAGACCTTGCCATGTAAGCTCTAACGGAGGCTACCAAATGTCACTAACTCGACTGAAAGAAATTTTGGATACGAGGATGAAGAGAGACTACCAAGAGACAGGAATTTTGGTACAAGCAGAAACGTAGAAAAAAGAAAAGTGCTGCAGCCTAAGAATTAATAATAATTCTTGGAATGGAAAATCCTCCTGATATTACTTTTTTTTTATCTTACACACATTTTGAAAAGTCTTCATGCAGTTTTTCACGTGGAAAGATGGGGAAACTATTGATTGCCTCAAGTTAAAGGAGCACTCCAAAAATTTGAGGCAGGGGAGACCAGAAGAAGTGAAGTTGCTGTCCCATTTTCCCCAGCAGATTTTTTTATTTTGCTTTTTATAGAGCTTTTGGTGATTAGATTTCTGGTGTTGTCTACAGACTGACGAAATTTTTATTCATTTTTGGTTTCCCCTACAATTTGGATGCAAAATGCTCCAGAAAAATAAGCGCAATAAATAAATAATAAATAAATATTAAAACTCCATTGTTGTATTGGTTTCACTATTATATTAATTATAAGTAGAGGAGAAGGTGGCAAAAGGGAACTAAGGACAAAGAAAACAAAAACTATAACTGATAAACAATAGACTTTTTCGGTCGGTAGAAAGTCTTAAGCTTCACTGCGTAACAGAAACTGCCTTTCCTACGTTGTGAATGAAATAAAAAAACTGCCTTGGCACGAGAAGTGTTAAAATCCAATTTCAATACTTCCGTGATAAGAATGCAAGTTTAGTCAACCTTGAAATTCGAAAACCCGTTGATGGTTTCAAACGCAAAATTCTTCCTCAACCCAACCATTCTATTTTGAAAAAATGGAGGTTAATATAAGCTAAAAGCTGTAGCGAAATTCTTGAAAATATTTGTCACCAATTTTCTACAATAAGCTGACATGAGAGACGAAGTCAAAAGGGGTGCGTAGGTACGAATCGGAATGAAGCAATTTAGACTAGAAGATAATGTGTTTGCTTCTGGCAACACTAAGCTATAGCACGTTTTGGTTTGATGTTAGGGGACCAGTCAGAGATTTCGCAGAATTATCCTTCTCCAAGGAAACTGATTCTAGTTAACATATCTTATTTTATACATTTTATTCGGTATTTGCCATATTCAATAAATTCTACGTGAGATACGTTGTTATTTTAAGAAATTTAATGTTAATTTCTAGTTGACGTATCTTATTTTTTAAATTTTATTCAATATTTGCCATATCTGATAAATTCTACGTGAAATACGTTACGTAATTTTAAGAAAAACCCTATAAGATTATTTCCTTATTGTAAACACGGGTCCAGTATTACGTTCTGTAAGGACAAACAGAACAAAAGAAGTGCCTGCCACTTAAATGAAAATCTACTGTATTTTTTGTGTCTTTGGAAACGAACTGAAGCTAAACGGATAACCAGGACTCCTCTTGCTATAAATGAAATTTCGGATTGTTGTTTAGTTTTTACATTCAGTAAAGAATTCTAAACTGTCTCACACCTCCGCTACTGGCAATAACTAGCGTAAAAAGATGCGTGTCACAATTCTTGAAAACGATAGAGGATTCCAATACGCGAATATAATGTAATCTTGGTGTGAACAAACTTGAGCGAGTTTGACGACCAAAAATGTGTCTCGTTACAATGTCCAATTGCGGAAGTATTTGCACAGGTCCAATGGCGTAAACGGGCGTACGATTTTCAGAAAACCTCTAAATTTTACAGGACTCCTACGCTGTTCGAGCATGTCGATGCATAATTAGTAGTGCATGCACTATGTTGTGTAATCAAAGCCATTAGGCAAACTAACTCATTTAGCTCACCTTTCCAAGACTAGTTGCCGCCGTCCGTGACGTCCGTGTTGGATTTGAAAGAACGCGGAGAGCTACGGAAAATAGTACTCAACGTTTAAAAAAGGCTTGTGATCGACATTGGACAGCTTTTTATTAGTGGCTGTTTTTCTAATTGTTTTTCTAACCTTAATTAATCCATTGAACGTTCCTTTACAGGAACTACAATTAAAGAAAAAAATCCTTAATTCTTTCATGGTAAATGTAATCGTTTTAGAGGCTTGTAGAAAGCGAACATGAGAACTAACTACCTGAAACATTACTCTACATCATTTGTGTTCTGTATCCGAAAAGTGTCATGTATATGCGTCTACATATCACGACGTGCTACATTAGTGACGCTCTGTTGTCGGCGGCACGTGGGCGACATGCGATATTAGTGATCTCTTCTCGGGTGGAAGTTTCTCTCGATAATAAATTTCAGTCTTGTCAGCGTAGTTGGTAAGATTTAGCAACACTTTTATGGAATGTAAGCACGCCGTTACAGAAATTCTTTTCTTACTTTTTTTTCTTTTAAACTGGCGTGGCTTGAGCTTTGCTCGGTGTTGTCGTCTGGTATTGTTTCTGTCTTATAGTGACGAGATATAGAATACAATGGTACAAGTTTTATATTTAAAGGGAGATATTCAAAGTTTCATGAAAAATGGCTTAGTAATTAACAGACAAGTCTTTTCTTCGGAAAGATACATACTTTTATCCTGTTTCCCTAGGATTTTACAAAATCAATGAATGTACCGATCGTTCATTGGATGAATCGATAACTGTCTTCACATACGGAAGTGGTCCTTATGGACACGCTCGTTAAGTTTGCCTGTGTCATTACACTAAGCTTACCATACATTCATGAATTTCACGAAGCTTGGCCTGCAACGACCACTTTAACACTCCATTAACTCCCTTCTTTGAGCAATTTATACTTCTTATTTTTTAAATACCTTGGCGCTCTTTAATTGATCAGACCCATAAATCTGTTTGTATTTTCACAAAAGGTTAGGCACAGCTTTTGCACGAAGACGGAAATAAACCCTAGCAATCTCATGAAAATCTGCCAAGAGAAATGTTTCGGTGGATGCCAAAGATGCCTTTTCGCCTCACCCAAATAATAAACTGTCTTCGGTAGCAAGCGTAAAAGAATGTTTTCCCAATGGGGAAAATTCTTGCTAAATAAATCTCTGTCAGTGGGTCTCTCAAATTCCTGGTTTGCTTAAACCAGATCAGAGTAGCTCTCAAACGTTCTGCGAGTGAGGTAAATTAGATTACGTAAAAAGCTCCGCTTTTCATAAAGTTGTTTACACTACGGCGTACCATGATTAAAGACGTAGACCCTAAACTAATTGCGAGATAAGAATCACCTAATAATTTCTTCCCAATGTGTACTTCTGCGGCTAGACCAATTACAATAACGAGACTCGATCACTTCTCCCTCCAGGGAAGAAAGAGAAAGCCTACAAGGAATAGCGAACAACAGCTAACCTTGCACAAAAACGTCCCCAGATGGCAAAGAAAGAAAGAAAAATGTTACAGAAAAGCCTCATTAAACGGTCTCAAAGCTTAAGCACACGTGGCCCATTACGAATTGTCCCCGAGTCCCCAAGAATCGCCTAGCAACCTTCGAGACGGAGCTTCAAATAAGCTTTACTACCTAATATCTTGAAGAAAAATCGAAGGAGGGTTACAAAAATAAAACAAGAGAAAAGCAATGGGGGAAAAAAATTGAGTGGGAAAGAGTACTCGTACTGAACGTGCTCTAATTCACAACAATAAATAGACGATTACGTTTCCCCGAACGAAACATCGACAAACAAGATGAATTATTTGAAAACCCAAGTTTTAAACCGATTTGTACACTTTTTCTAGTCCGAAAGGTGAAACGGTGTGTGAGATAGATTCGTTCCTATGATTTCGGAGAACGAGGAAAAATACCGGAAATTTTTTTTCTAAGCTCGGCTATAGGAGTCGGCCTCGATTAATAATGGACCCAGTCACAAATTTTGTTCACTTTGCTAGAAGATGTCGTGAAGGCATTCATTGGCGTCATAACTTATACTGGGAAGCCAAAGGTGCAATAAATAACCCGCGAAAGGCCAGTCATAAAATAGTCAATAAATTGCTCTCCTAATCACATGCGGGGCTAACCTTAATGAATATCAAAACTTCTTCTGGGAAACAAAAGAAAAGATGCAAATTACAGATACCAGTTCGGCCAAAATGTTCGTGTGCCCATCAAGATTTTCTTTTCAGAGAAGTATTTGTTCTCTTTTATCTTGCTTTTATTTTCTTTAGACACAATTGAGAAATTTGCCATGTGACCTCAACATATCATGAAAAAGTCTGGCTCAATTCTTCTCAATTACCTTTCCTAGGTAACTTCATCGGTTCTAACCAGATTCCTATAAAGCAACATTTTCAAATATTAAGACCAAGGCCGTACGCATGGGGAGGGAGTAGGGTTTCTATAATGACCCGAAATTTTTGTTTTATAATGACTAACATAGGAGAATGCTCAAAAATGTCCAACGAAATCGCATTTTTCATGATTATCCCAAAACTTTCATCACTAAGACCGCGTAGGGTAAGTATATTGGAAAAAAGAGTAATTTTGCCCTTAGAAAAAAATATCCCTGGTTAAATCTAGTTTTATTTAAGTAATTTATTAGGCGTGAGCTGGGCTCGTTCACGCCTAATAAATTACTTTAAAAAAACTAGATTTGACCAGGGATATTTTTTAAAATCTAGTGCGCTAAGTTTAAAGATTCATCAGTTTTTTATTCGCGATTCTCTGTCAACCATGAGCGGGAAAAAATGGGCAAGGATCCAAATCGTGAAGATCCAACTTAATTCGGAGTAACTAACCGTATACTGTATCCAAGAGACGAGACTTTGTTAAGAACAACTAGAGAGCGACAAGTGATGTTTTAACACTGCAAAGCTCGTCCCACACTAAGGGCCGATTTTCGTCAAACTGGCGAGTCACTGGGTTCAGTGGGGATGTTTCGCGACTTCCTACCACCTCAAGCCTGACTTTGCACCTCCCTCGAGTTATCAAAGAAGATGCACAGTCAGGGTTGTTTCCCCAATCTCGGCTGAATCAGCTGAACGGAAAGAAGCTAACAGAATTGAAAGGAAACTCGCACTGGAAAAGGAATGAAACAGAATCAATGGGACTTCCATTACTGTGCAGCGGATTACTTCGTAACTAAAAACTCCAGCATTTCATAGTCTACTTCATACTTCAGGAGCATTGGTTACCCAATTTTCCTTCGCAAATTTTGCGGCAGTTTTTACACGCCAGATGTCTTTTATACTCCGAAAAACGAAACAATTATTTTTCTGGAAAAAAAAGAAATTATCGGAAAGTAAAGTAAAATAAAAATAAGAAGAAATAAAGTCCGCATTAACGTTTTGAATTTAAAAACGTAGCCATGCAGTGTTCAAGCTTCTGGTCATACGATTGGAAATTACCTAACACATAGCAACCTTATATAAGGGTGATAAAAAAGAAACCATTTGGCTATGTAAACTCCCGCAAATCAAGTAGCGTCTTTGTCAGCTGAAAAAAATGGAAATGTTCCCAAGACAGCTTATTCCACCATCCTTAATTCTTTTTTTATTTTTTTCTTCCTGGGTAATGAAATTCATAGCAAACTAGATCAAAAGTCAGCCCGTCATGAAAATGGTTTTTTGTCGAGAACTTCGCATGTTGCAGTTGAAGAGAGGACAGCGGAATTTTGAGAAAAAATACCGAGGTATAGTCCGAGGACGGGATTTTATTGGAGAATCAGACTCACTGTGCCACATTTCAGTGACGTGTAGAGTTGCATGAGTAAAAAATTGCAGCTTGAAAATTTGTTGAAAGCATTGTGAAGGATAAGCCGACTTGGGGTCATAATACAATTCTATCTGTAAATCCATCCTATGCAAAGAAGAAAAGTAAAACGTAAAAAAGAAATAACAAATAAATAAAATGTGCAGTTGAGCTTTCTTGAAAGCATTGGGCATAGTTTTCAAAATAGGCGAAACGATTTCGTCAATAATTTCTCTGGGCGAAGCGGCACTTTTCTTTTCAGTGGCATGTGGAATCGAAAGAACTTTGCCACGTGCAATGCCGTGCCCGGGATTTTGGTCCGGGTGGCATACTTTCGACGTCCAATCCGTCCCAGACAGATACAGCGGAAAACTTATTGAGAAAGGTCGGCCAGCGTTGCCGCGACTTGTTAAGTTGGTTAAAGAACAATAGACACCTAAAACCAACTTTGTCTTATAAAAGAGAGCAAAAAATAGTTTCCGAATATATGTTTCTTTTCCTCTGGTGAGAGATAATAACGAAGACATTTAGGAAATAAGAAATCTGACATTCAAATTTTCACGCCCGTGACGTCGCGATTCTCAAGGGCGGGAAAAGGCCACAACTGGAAATAAATATCTCCAGAATTAGTGGTTAGAAAAAACTGAAACAAACTTCTTTATTTTTAGAATAATGATTATTATAATAATCCATCAAAATTTCTATACGCGTTTTCGGCGTCCGTTGTCTATGAAATTCAAAGTTTCACGCCCGTGACGTCACGCTTCTCATGGCGGGAAAAGGCCAACACTTTGGACATAAATATCTCCAGAACGGCTGGTTAGAAAAAATCGAAACAAAATTCTTTATTCTTAGATGAATGTATATTGTATTAATCTACCAAAGTCTATATTTACGTTTTTGGTGTCCATTGCCCTTTAACCTAACAGTTTTCCTAGCCTAGCCTAACCTAATGCAGGCTTTTTTTAATTTTCCCATCTTTCCTCCTAATGATTCCAGCTCAAATTTGCGAGCAAGCGGCAACAATGCGGCTGGGACAGATTGGGATCCGGGGCAGGAGCTAATACTCCTTAAGTAAATCCATTGCTACACGCAACACGCATTGTATTGCCCCGCACGGATTCATTACAGGATCAAGTTTGGTCTCCTATTCCCGCTTTTCTGGTCAGGGTAAAATTTTTCCAGACCAAGAATGATATTTCCAAGTCGTATTTTCTAAATGCAGGCAACTAAACAGACACGGAGCGATACTACTTAGAGAACTAGCCAAATTGAAAATACGCTTTAACGCAGAAAATTTCCTTACTGAACCTAATCATTCTATAGAAGAAATGGTATTTACATTCAGCGAAGAAAGACTTACTCACGCCGGATTCCCATAAAAAAAATGAGATTGGATAATTTTTTGAAGACATGACAGAGAACGAGATTTTACGTGCCGTTAAAAATGTTCTTGAGACCTCGACTGGACGTCCTGTCAAAGCCCTCGTCAGATCGAAACCCAGATCAAAAGGAGATCTTGTGATAAATTAATCGCACTTGAGACCACTGTGTACAGATTTCAAAAGTTGGGGTCATTCCATAGATGGTACTAGTGTCAGAGTCTTATGTCAAGGCTTGGTTCGCTTCACAAGTTGCTTCAGCTACAGAGTAAATATAAATTTTTAGGGCCAGACGGACGTCTCTAAGGACGTTATGTAGCGTCTGTACCTGACTGTCAATGAAGTCGTGTACAAATTTGTCGGTGTTTCCGAAGTTCACGTCAAAAAATCACTACGTTATTCGCTCACAAGAGAAAGGGGTAAAAAGGGCTATAAATACCAAAAGTTGCAGTTTTTATTAATTTCACACTAATATTGTACGTTGGGAAGAGTCAGCTGAGCCACTTTGCGTCTTTACATAATTCTAAACACTATGGTATTCGGTAGAAACAGTTCGGTAATAAAATTATGATAATAGTTATGATTTTAAAATAATAAAATAATAAAATTAATTATTAATAGTAAATTATCTTTCTTCGTAAATAATAAAACATTTTTTTAAATAATAAAATTAATTATTAATAGTAAATTATCTTTCTTCGTAAATAATAAAACATTTTTTTAAATAATAGTACATAATTTTATCCTATGCACGTCGCCCAACTTCTTGACAGACTTTGGAACATACATTGCGTAGAAAATATTTTTCGCAATTATCACCGCTAGCCCGGGGCGTTGTATTAGTGTAATACATTTGAGGCTAACCCTTTCGATCTTCCACCTGCACTAGCTGTTTTTCCTGTTTTATTTATGTTTAAGTTTACGGCATCACAATTCAGGGACAATATTCTAATAGTTTCGACGGCGGTTGTGTCAAAACGGTTTGATTAACTTGACAGATTTTTTAGCTAAAAAAATACTTTTCATACATACGATGTCTGATCGAACTATTTTGGATTCTTTGAGTATCGAAAGTGAAAAACATTGATGAATCAAAGGAAGTTGTTAACACATTAAACAATCTCAAGCACACATCACTCGCTGTACGCAGTATAGCTCTTATGTCCCAAACAGTTTTTAGAAATATAGAAAGAAATTTTTGTACAACATCCACGCGCAGAAACCAGATATATTTAGAATTAAAATTGTATAGACATTTCCAGCGACACCTTGACAAACATGCTTCAACAATTTATTGATAGAAAAGGACAGTTTATAGGTCACTATAATCCGACCCCGTACGAGTGTCCTTACAATTATTTGCAACTATTCTCTTCAAGAAAAGCTAATGCACATCCCAACAATAAACCAATGCTCACGCTGGTGTAATGTTTAAAAAGGGAAATGAAAAATTGCTTATGGAAGGAAACCAGACGCAAAAGACTTTTCTGTCTGTGTGTAAGCCACGTTATCGTTGGTTCAGTTTAATTGATAACAAATGATTCTACGCTTCTTTACTCAGCGCCCTTCCAACAAAAACTGAAAAAATTTACGGCGCTGTTACACGTGCGGCGACAAAGTTTCAAGGTGGTCTATTCAAGTAAGTGTAGGCAAAACTATCATCATAAAATCTCCTGCATCCAAGTGTTAAGTGGGCGTGCGTGTAATTCGCATCAGACGCAGTTTCATGCTCTTACAAGTGGTTTATCAAACAAGCGGTCCCTTTAATGCGTCACTCTTCAAGAGAAACCTCCTTACAAGCGTTTCTTCGTAAAAGCTGGAGCAAGATGCAATATCTGACGTGGAAAATAATACTTAATCGTACTTCATATTTACGACTACACTAATTTTTGTTTTGTAAATTTACAATTGCAGCAAAACATTATAAGGACTTTACTGTAAAAATATTGTTCTACAACAAATTCTTGGTTAAAAAATCACTTTTGTAAGTATTCTTACAGTGAAGTCCTTGTAATTTTTTGCTGCACAACGAATCATTGTAAATTCCCAAAATAATTTTTTACAGTGTACGCAATAGATTTCCATAGACTGTTACGAGGTCTTTTCGGAAAGATTTTCGAAATTCACGAAATGATAAGGACACGTTTCGTGATACTCCTCTTAGGGAACGCGAACGACCTTACTCGATAGTAAGACTAACTTAGGTTTTTGAGCACTAAACCACTGCAGATATTAATATTGTTTTTATTTTATTTTAGGTGCTCGTTTTGGTTTTGCCAGTGCAACAAGCTTATAATAGCAATTAAATATATTGTTTTTCCAATGTTAGTAACAACGCAATAATTCCGGCGAGGAAACTCTACGCCATGACTTACATTAAAAACAAATGAAAACAGATCCATAACAAGGCTACGTGAAACGTAGTACGCGACTACGGCAATCATGACGGGAGCGGGGCCAATGGGACAGCAGGTACTAAAGTAACACTGTATTAAATGCCGGAGACAACACACTGACTAGCCAAACAAAGAAAACCACGTGTGAAAAAAAGTGCTGGAGTTGTAATTAGTACCGTTATTCTCTATCGCCGTTGTCGCACTATTACTGTTTTTAACGTTGGGCGACCCATGCAGGGGCTCGGCAGGCGAGTTTTCTTTGCTGCTTGCCGGGACATGTTCCTCTTCTTCTGCTTTTTCTTCTTGTTCCGCCGGGACACGAGGTCTTGTCACGCGAACCAGCTCATTTTCCAGCTCCTTTTGAACGCGTTCATCTTTTTGCTCCACGTGTTTCACCGAGCAAGCTGCTCGCCGAAGTTTGGCAAGAAAGTCCGGCATACCTAAAAGGATTCCACCCAGAAGAAAAAAAGCGCATTAATTAGCTCGGCTCTTGTCCTATCAAAGAAAAAAGTCCCACTGAACGAATCACTTCGGAGGAAATGGAGTCTAAAGAAAATCTCCAACGTCTTTCAAATGGCTTCAAAAGGAGCAAAAAGAGACCCACAGAACCGAAAAAAGTGAGAAAAAAATCTTCGTTAAATAGCGGACAGTTGTATGTCTGTCCCTGCAGCATGTAACATCGAAAGTCAATTCCCAGTGATCAAAAGCCGTAATTATTTATTTTTCTTTCTTTCTTTTTTCCTCTGGTTCTGTTGGCCTGACGGGGAGGACATGGCGCGAACCAACAGAGAAAAAGAGTCAACAAAAGAAAAACCGTCGTAAAAAGGTCACGTTGCTCGGATCCCGCTCAACACTTGGAGACACTATTCTAGGATTACAGTATAATCCCCCTAATAAACACCCCCTTAGGCTGTAATACGAACTCTTTTCTCTTACTTTCCCTTTTTTAGTCAAACTACGCACAATTATACTAACGTAAATTTATGTCCTAGGATAAAGTATTGTGATTGGAAGCAAGCTGGCTCTAATACTCTGATTGTTAAAATCGATGTATATATTGCAGGCTTGGGCAAAAGTGCAAAAAAAGGACTTCAGGCAAGTCCAAGTCTATTTGAGATTTTAAAAGGAATTGCAACTCCAAAGCCTAGCATTATTTTTGCGACAGAACCAATTCCAACTCCGCTGTTCTCCATCACAGACAAGTCCCACTCCAATCCAACTCGTGGAATTTGATTTGAACAAATCCGGAAATCACAGGTCACTTTAAAAGAATTTTCCCAAAAAGAATAATCTTTCACGAGGGAAAAATGCTTGGAAATGGTGGACTCTATTTCGTAAAAAATCCTGACGGATACTGAAAAATCATAACTACCTTACTGACTGTGTACAATAGCGTGTTGAGCTTTTACTTTTGACACTAGTCTTGGAAACCTAAAAATGCAAGCCCACAGTACGCTACTTGTTTTTCCCCTATTTTTCCTTATGAGCACCTCATTTTCTAAAGGGAGTAGCTACAAACTACCAAGAATTTAATTTTGATGAAACTTCAGCTTTTACTAATTATTATTTCCTTGGACGGACTTCCGGCATTTCTCCCATAATCCAAGTCCCTTTGCGTCCAAGTCCAACTCCCTTTCAATTCCGGCCATTACAGTTTGCCTACAATCCAAGTGCAAGTTCAACTCACTGGACAAAAAGGACTTGTCGGATTTGTTCAACTCCGCAATTTGCTAAAAATGAAGTTCATCCGGACTTAAAGTCCACTTCAACTCCCAGTCCGCCCCAGCCTGATATATTGTATGTTTTGTGATTGCAAGCAACCTGACTTTAATACTCTTATTGCAAAAAAAAAATCGATGTAAAATGTATAAAGTCCTATTCCATGATGATTCATTGTCGCTGGTACCTATGCTGTCCAGTAATCCCCGAGAGGATTCAATCCGCTTTGGTGGTCAGCCGTCCTTCCTCTTCTGAATAACTAATATCGCGTTGTGCAACTGTAGAGCTTCCGGAGGGGGGAGTGGCTGCGAGTTTCGTGGCCAAGCAAATTCAAACGGGTGGGCGAGCCACCCAGCGATTTATATTGTATTTTAAAACGACAACAAAGAAAGGCTGGGGAAGAAAATTCGTATTCAGGCTTAGCAGAGTGAAAAAGTCAACTTTCGTCAGGAGGTGATAATGGAGAATGGGAAGCTGGGTGCACTTAAATTGTGAGAGAAACGTCAGCCCCCTTGGCAAACGCACGAAAAAGGTTTTTCACTTTGGCGTCAAAAATCAATACAGCAATGGTACTGGCACCCCCCCTTTTCTTCTTCGTATAAAACAATGCTTCTTTTTGTCTACCTGGCTTTTCTTCATGTAGCGATGTTTTATTTGGGAGGATTTCGCTCCTGTGGCTCGGGAAGTTGCTGAAGCAGAAGTTCACTTCGCAATTACGGAAAACCCGAGAGCTTCCGTTCCCCGGTCGTCTCCCCCTCCCACCCCCCAAACCAATCCCCCCCAACAGAAAGAGAAACCTTTGATTCCATGACCAAGATAAAGAACAACGCATGTCATAATTGTCGGGCCCTAAAATTTTGGCAAGACAGATGGCTACAAGATGTTCCCAGCTTTTAGAGCTAGATGAAAGCGGGAAGACTTTACTTTTTGTTAAAAAAAAAACGGAAAGGAAAACAAATGAGATTTTCTCAAGTACCTCTAGGAATCGATGGCCATGTGTCAGAGAGAAAGAATTTTGTGTGTACGGAATCCCTATGGGCCTACAGCAGAACTAGGACAAAAACTTTCGCTCGCTTATGATCACACGACCAGGCAAACTGACGTTAAATATGGCGCTCAAAGTGTTTTTACACTCAACTCTTCCCACGAGCCATTCTGCATAATGAAAATCTTCAAACCTGCTTCACTAAGCCCCCAAGAAAATCATCTAACCTCTGCTTTCATCACCACCTACGCTCAATAATGGGATGAAAAAAAAAAAGAAAGAAATGGTGAGAAAAGAGAGTGAGAACGAGAGTGAAAACAAAGCAAGTCCTCGCAGGCCACCCATCAAACGTAGAAAAAAGCGCTTACAAACAAAGCAAAACAAATAGAGCTCAATCCATAATCTTTGCATGCATAAAGTATTAACCCGCAAGCTTTGCCTTTCTTTCTCACCTTGCATAGCCACCCACGCAGTAATCGGTGCCGGAACTGAGAGCCCTGGGTGGTCAAAATACGTCAAACAAAATTCAATACCGGCCTGTGAAAGAAAAATGAACAAAAACGGTAATCTGAAGAGTAACAGTGATCAACGCTGACATTTATACTTTGGTTTATGTATGCCGAAAAAATCATAATATGCTTTCCTGGTTTTAGGTCTTACAGGTTATTAAATACATTAGGAGTATTAAATAGATTAACCAATGGCTTCATGTGAGGGATATCAAAACTAATTACGCATCTGACGAATAGTCTAAAACTATGTCGTAAACACTAATAAATACCATACAAAATTTTTATTTAATACAATATAAAATCTTTAAGTCTGGCGACAGCCAGACTTAAAGGCAAATCAGAATCACAAACTTACATAAACTTCAACTTTACGACAAAACTAGCTTGATATGAATGATTGTACAGTGAATTGTAAATGGAAGAAAAATAAAACTTAGCTATCAATACAAGGAAGGCTATGCTCACGCCCTAATTCCCATAAAAAATATTAGCACGAATACAAACGAAACAAAAGCACAAGAATATACGAACATAATGTGGCAACCAGACGCAAAATGCCAAAAGAAGATTTTGAAATGGCAATACATGCTAAGATGGCCCTACACAAGAAACAACAATGCAAAAGATCTCAATCGATCTTCTTGCATGCGATGTAGACGCGAGTATTCCGATTCTATGCATGTTCTATTGCACATATCTTTACAAAGTATCGCTGCATAATACAATCCATCCGCAAAAATGGTTTACAAATTAAAGATTTTTGCATACGCTGTTAATATGCAATACTAACAGGACTATGTAAGGATAATAAATTAATTACACAATAAGTTCATTCAGTGAAGAGATAAAAAACAACTAGATGACAGTAATTCTGGGCCCTCGTAATTTTTGAAGTGTCTTCATTACGCTTCGTAAAGCGAAGGCGCTTTTTCCTTGTAATCTTCAGACTACGACCAACCGGACATCCAAAAATTTCAAGTATAGACATCTCAGTGTATGTTTCAAGAAAAGAATGCTTGAGGAGTTTTGTAAAGAACCTGCCGGAGTCCAGAAGAACTCGTTAAAGACAACACCAGGCCCTGCACGGACTACGAAATTGCGGTGTTTTGCTTTGAAGTCTAACTTGAACCTTGGTTCACGTCGTCAAGTCCGTGTAAGCAGTAAAGCACGGCTACACTGTAAAAAAAATATTTTGTGAATTTACAATGATTTGTTGTGCAGCAGAATTATACAAGGATTTCACTATAAAAATACTTACAAAACTGATTTTTTTACCAAGAATTTGTTGTATAAAAACATTTTTACAGTATTTTTACAGTAAAGTCCTTATATAATTTTGCTACAATTGTAAATGTACAAAAAATTTACAGTGTACTTCGAACGTAAAATGTGACGAAATCCGCCTAGTGCTCATTCATAACACGCTATTTGGGATGATCTCCATTTAAAATGCACGTTCATATTTTGCCAATCGTCATTCCAGCTTTGTTCCTTTTCACACACGTTACTTGCATGCCTATTCCATCTTAGGCCTACGCCTATTTATGCTTGTTTTGCATTTCGAGACAACTGACTTTTAAACAACTTTTTCACTTTTCGCTCCATACAATACTAGGATATACATAAAAAAAACAAAAAAAAGATGTACTATGTCGAGTCATCGATGCATTAACGTCTTCGGCTTTCTATTTGTCCTTTTTTGCCTTTTTGCAATCTCCTTCCCTCCCGCGGTTAAATAAAATCGGCAATTCCTGTTTCTTTTAAAAATTGGTATAGTACGTTTTGTTTATAAAATTGTTCCTCTCTAGTTCGTACTTGAAAACTAGGGTATACAATACTTTGAAGTCAAGGCTTACGTGTACTTTCATGAACATTACGCGCACAGAAGATATTGTGCTCGAGCTTGCGCAATTCTGACTGCTTCATAACCTTTGGTCAAAATTGGTCGTTCTGGCCGGACGTTATGTAATACAGGTTTGGGAGCGCCCAAAAATAGAGAATCTGAATATATTTAGTATTTTTTTATAAAAGGCGGAATGAAAGAGTCAACGTAAAAGATTGGTGCAATATTACAGTGAAAATCAAACTGTTTGATTTTCGTACTTGGATAAATACTTGGGTCCATTAAAGAACTTCCAAGCACAGTTCCACTTACTTAGGACTATCCTGTTTTTTGGTTCATAAGATTCTGTCTCGAAATAAAAGTTCCTGAATACATTAGCTACCACAGCAACGACTTCTTTATATATTCTCATGGAAGCAGCGTTGTCCAACCTTTTTACTTAGTTTGCCAACACGTTGGCGATTTGAAGGCGCATTTTATCGACAGCTTGAAACAATGGTCTGCAACCAGGAGCGAAATTGCCCGGCTCTGGCGCGTTTTCAATTATTTAGTGGTCAGTTTATTTTTCAGAGGATTCGTAATTTTGCGTGTGGAAAGTGCTAACATAACTTTAAATGGGAGCTATTTAATGAGTCTAACGGACAAAAATGCAACATTAGAAAATACGGAAAAGAAGATTCGCGAACGTACTGACAGAAATTCACTTCAACACAAAAAATTCGGCAAAACCAATAAAAACTAAATTAATGTACTATTTATCTTTAAAGAATAGTATTTAATGTACGCGTGCGCCCAAAAATAGAGAATCTGAATACATTTAGTATTTTTTTATATAAAAAAAACAATCCATATAGAATTTGGCAACGTTCTTGACGAAACTAATGTGAGTTTGGAAACGTTTCTTTCCCTTGTGAAAAAAATACACACCCATTTGCGCACACACACGCATAGTTTTTTATGTCCCGCTCTGAATAAAATATTGCCAGACAAACCTCACTAGTATTTTACCAGCAATAGTATGTTTCATTTACCGCTGCAGCCCAAATAACGTAGCCGTAGTAAGTACGACAAGAAAGTACATGTAGATAAAAATAAACCATAAGCAAAGCGAGGATGACCATCAATCGCAAAAAATCAAAGTATTAAACTTAAGTAGTATGACGAAAATTTTTAAAATAAGGCATATGCCAAGGACCCAAAATTTTAATAATTAAATTTATCTTCCGAAGGCAACGTATGATAATGCAGATAACACAGGCTACCAGTAATAAAGACAAACTACAGTGCAACGCACTTAATTGAATATCGGTTATTTGAATACACCGCATAATTTAATAAAAAGTTGACGGTCCCGTTTTAAGTCCATTTAATTCAATGTAAACTTAAACCTCTTAATTGAATAATGGATAACTGAATAAAACCGCTTAATTGTATAACTATTAAAAGCCCGCTGTATATCTTACAATGCTAAATAACATCGTTTATTTGAATACGGATCTGGGAAAAA